>BGPR01026100.1:0-21798 GCA_013235015.1 Araneus ventricosus | reverse complement strand
AATTTAAAGACTTTATCAATAAGAATTTCTATAATTACTATAAAAATAACAGTTATTATTCCTTAAAAACAATAAAAGAAAAATCAAAGAACTGCAAAAACTTTTCATTCTAACTCCAATCGATAAAGCCTCGGGCAATTTCTCTATTATTTGTAAAAAATTCTATCTTGAACTCATGTATAAGGAACTAAAAACCTCTGAAACATTCAAATTATATAAATCTAATATCACCACTGTACAGAAAAAAATCCGTGCTTTAAATAAAAGAATTCATTGCATAAACAATAATATGACCCTTTCATATATTACAATCGTTCCAAAATTCCACAACCTATCAAATTCAGATTTATGACTTGCGGAACAAATACCTACATGAAAAAAGCCGGAGAATCATTCTATAAATACTTAAATATTATTCTAAGTTTTATAGAAAAAGAAAATTTTACTTGGATAATTAAAAATAATACTAAAGTGATTGATTTTACAAAGAACAATGAAATTACTCACATCGAGACATATGACTCAGGACCTGTTCACTAGCATCCCACTTAATAAATTAAAAGAGGTTTTAATGCATTATTATTATGACTTAAAAAACTTGATAGAATGCACAGAAGCGTATTGGTTAGACATAATTAATTTATGCGTCTTCAATAATTTCATCTCGAATGGCGAAAATATTTTCTTACAGATTAAAGGAATTCCACAGGGGTCTTATTCTTCTTCTTTAATTGCAAATCTTTTTCTTCATTTTTATGAAAAAGATAGTGTTTTAAGACTAAATTCAGCTTTTAGATATATAGATGACATCCTAGTTTTTAATTTTAAAGATTTCTCCTCAGTTAGCAGAGATATTTATCCTGGGGAACTAAAATTAACAAAAACTAACGATAATACTATTAAATATATTTCTCTTGGTCTTCATATTGACAGTCATAACGAATTTATTTTAATCATTTACGACAAAAGAAATGAATTTAAATTTAATGTCAATTGGTTTAATTTAAGGAATTCTAATATCTGTTTTAAGATCTGTAAAAACGCAATATTACATCAATTACTAAGGATTAAAAATATTTGTAACAATTCAGAATCAAAGGAAAAACAAATTGAACTTTTCAAAAACAATCTGAACTCCAATAAAATTACCGATTCTCTTTATTTACCCTTATTCCACAGCGTTCTCTAGAAAAAAAACTTTGCTCTATTTTTATTTTTCTTCTATTTTCCTTTGATACTTTGTATTTTATTGTTGGTCTCATTTTGATTATTTGCCCATTGTTTGCTTTCTGATACTAGTAAAAATGTTCCTGGGACTTCACGGACAGCAAAATGGCTTCTAAGACTCTTCAATTCTCACTCCTTGTAAAATATTTACTGCGACTCATGACGTTAACCGTTAACTGTCAACCACCACTGCCGTGTTCACGTCAGCACTTTCAAACGATGTTCGTGCCGCGTGCGTTGCGTTTGTCTCCTTTGTCTATTCTCTAGTGGACTATTAGGTGAGTTTTGACACTTTTTTCTTCATTTTTGTTTTGCTTTGTTGATTATGAGGTTGGATTTCATGTGTTTTATTTCAAATTGACCTGTGTTTTTTTATTTTTATTATTTTTATTTCTACTTTTTTTTTCAATTGGACCCTTATCTCTTAGCTTTGTTTCCTTTTTCCAAATTATGGTTTTGTTCGGTGTTTCAGGGAAACAAAATCTTTTTAGCATTATTGCTAGAGTTTGTGATTAGAAAACACCGAATTTATTTATATAAACGCCCGTTCGGGATTTCCCTTGCTGATGGCGCGTCCCGGACGTTGGTGTCTAGTTCCATTTTTTGTTGTTGTATGACTTTCATTTATGATATGGTTTTGTTTTCTTTTGTTAATATTTCTCACTTTTCGGTTGTTCTGCTGCATTGGCGCATTCACCGCATTTGTGAAGTTTTTTCTCATATTTAAATCTTTTTTAGAATTTTTGTTAATCCTTTAGTGTCCATTTCCTAAGTTTAATTCATCTGAAATATTACTTCTCTGATTTAAGTATTTATTTGATTAAAACTAATTTCTTAATTAGTTTTTGCATTTGTTTCTGTTTTTGTATATGTTTGTATATATATAAATATATATTATTCATTTCGCCCCCCAAATTTTTAGCGAAAGCAGACGCAGGAACTTGAGCGAGATAAATAGCATGTTCTTTTAACTAAAGATATCGGCATATATACCCGACTATCAAAATGTATAAAACAAATAAATCAAGTGATTCTTGGATCTGTAAAATGAAGCAATTAAGATATAGCTGGCTCAATAAAATGATCGAGGGTATGACGTGAATTTCACTTTTCACCGCCAGCCAATCGGATAGTAACCTAACAAAGCCATATACGGAGTTAAATAGTTATTAAATAATTATTCATGGTTGAAATGATCCGAATAATTTTAATCTTGTCGAAAGAATCCAAAGAATTTCATGAGAAGCAGCATGATTTATTTTCATACTGAAATAAATTGTTTTTCTTTCTCTATTTCAAAGAAAACTCGTATCATGAATGAACGTTGTGCAGTTCAAAAATTATCATGCTTCTGCCTTTGTGCAAAGTATAGCTTGCTCTAAATTTAGGAAACTCCACATTATTGAAAAGGGAAATAAGGATATATGTTTAAGAAATATGTTTATTACTATTATAATAAACAAGATCAGTCCCTCGGAAACGCTCTGACGTCACCAACAATACAACTCGTGCTATAGCAGTGCGAGACGTTAAACAACATTATTTCATTGTTAGAGAACTTCAATGTCAGTAATTTTAAATTTAAAAGAGTAATTGTCGTTCTAATTTCAAATTTAATTGCTCTAAAATAATAAAATAAAATTTACTATAGCTTGATATAAAATTTATATCGCTATGATCAACAGTTCCCCATAAATTTTAAATTATATTAATTATATATTTCAAATTAATTTCCGTTTTTTAATAGAAAGTAGTAAATCACGTCAGTGGTATATCATGGGCGTGATATAGTTTGGACGCAACGATGCATCTCATTATTTATTGCAATCGTGATGATATAATTTGATAATATTTTTTGGCAACGTTTGACAAGCAGAGAAGTGATTTGTTTTTATTAGAATTTCGAAAAAGGATTCCTTTCAAATTTTAACTTTTGACTTACGTTTGACAAGCTGAGAATTTTATGGTTATTCAATTATAATAAAATTGTTAAACAACGAAAAATACTTCACACGGAATGTTGTTTACCAAGAGATTTTTTGAATAAAGAAATATTAATTAATATGTAAATAAAAAAATATTTCTTGTCATAAAACGTATGTTTATTTTATTTGTTTTCAATCAATGTTAAATATTTCTCTCGCATATATATCTATTTAAACACGTCAAATTTGACAAGAAATCTCTCGAATGAAGAGGTAATTTGCGCCCGTCATACCATGACGGGTGATTTTTTAATATTCAAAATTCAGATTTCAGATAAATTAATGGCTTAGAATATTACGCTTTTAGGTTAAAAATAAAGTTATCACGATATTTTATTTCTGCTTTACTCACTTTTAATTTCTCATCTACACGCTGTACTTCCATTTATAACTTTTGTAATCATTTTAGATTACCGTCTGACCCAGATTTAGGGACTTGAATTATATTACGAATACTAGTTAGATCATGGGTGTGTCGAATGATATTTCAGAACTTGAAACGTTTAAATCCCTGTCTGTAATGCAAAGGATACTAGTTTTCCTGAAATATGGCGTAAAATAACACATCTAAGTCGATGGTTGTGTGCCTTAAATTGTTGGAAATGTGTCCATCACCTAAGCAACAAAACCTATTGGAAGAAGATTTCAATTTATATTCCAATTTATATTTATTTGTCACAGAATATTATGAACTTTGTTTGATAAAACCTTGTTTTTCCTCATTTTTAATTCGGTCAACGTTGCTTTTAATTTTAGTTCAAAATTCCGTTTCAGGATTTTCCCACCAATCATTAATCTTTCGGAGTTCAACTATTAGAATATCTCGAATAAATTTTAGATGGTATTTGTCTAAAAATTTTTATAATAACATGTTTACACGGTTTGCATGTTAAATCAGTGAAAGCGCCAAAATATTTTCAGTTCTTTCATCTACATTTTCAGGTAAAAGTAAAGTTTACAGTGCGAAGCCGTTTCCATCTACTTAGGTATCGCCAACATTTTGTCGCCAAGAGCAAGATAGCATAGCGATGTGAGAAAATTTGTTTTGGGTGCGCAGTGAGCAATTTATTGTTGCCTCGAGTACTCAATGCCTGCGTACACTAGTGTGTTCGGGACAAATTTTTTAAACTTAAAAAAACATCAGAGGATTCGCTTTCAGCAAAGTAGAAAACTTCGCTTTTTCATTGAATGTTAGGAACTTAGGTTTTATATTATATGTTACAGTAGATTATGAACTTTGTTTTTAAAAACCTTGTTTTTCCCTTATTTTTTAATTCGGACAGCGTTGCTTTTAATTTTAATTCTAAATTCTGTTTCAGAAATTTCCCACTAATTTTTTATTCTTTAGGATTTCAACTATTAGAATATCTCGAATATAGTTTCGGTGGTATTTGTCTAAAGATTTTTAAAATAACATGTTTACACGGTTTACATGTTAGATGCGTGAAAGCGCGAAGGAAAAACGTTTTTTTTTTCACACAATAGGTTATTATAAACAAGTTTATGATCGTTATCTAACTGATAATTGATTTCAAAATATTTTCAGTTATTTCAGCTACATTTTCATTATTGAATCATCAATTTTTGGAGCTTGTCATCGTATTCGAATCTCACCCATATCTTTTTCGAAATAAAAAGCTTTGAAAAGAATTTTTCACAATAGTTTCTGCTTCTGGATGCAGCGTATTAGTTTAACAATCTTTAGCAAAAAGTAATTACAAAAACACGATCAGGTGCTTTGTATCTAATCGAAAATATTAACAGACAAGCTTCGATGAGCATAAAGACAGGATTTTGTTCCTTCACAACCAGTTAAAGAATTTAGCATTTTATTTTTTTATGTTTGCGGCTACCACCTTCTTAATTTTCGATTGTACTTTCCACATGAGGTTTGACTGTACTTCACATCCATTGGGAGTTTGCTAATTTCAATCGCGAATATCAATGAGTAATATCTAAATACTTTTAGATCTATTTTCAGGGGTTTTTTTATACCTTTCATATCAAAATAATTATTTTCTTGCTGATATTTTTTTTTTATTTTTCTTATTTCTGCAATCTTTAGAAAAGCGCATCTACTTTATATAAAAAAGAATTCCATGTCTGTATAAAGAACTGTGAAGCTAAATTAAATAAAATTAATCAAACTATATTACTCATTTTAAATTTTGATAATTACTCAGAACAAACAAATTATCTTTTTGTTTAATTACCAAGGATATTATTATTTCATATCTAAATATGATAAATTTTATACCACTGTCATGAAACTCTCATAAACTTTTACAACAATTTCTCATCTTGTCTCAACCTTCTCAATTTTAGAAGCCTTCAAAATAAAGGAAACCACCAAATGAGCTCATTATGGGACTCCATATTGTCTTCATTCTCAAGGTAGCTTCGTCGGTATTCTTTTGTTGTCATATCTGGAGATGTTAAAGTGCCATAAGGAACAATGGAAGACAGTGTTCGGGAGAAATGCTCGATTCAAGAGAAACATTCCAATAAGATTTTCTTGGTTTATTGGACCTTTTTATGAACGGAAGAGAAAAGAAGCGAAAACTCTTACCAATACGGCAGATATCCAATTTGTAATAGCTTCCATGAATGAAGTTGTAGAGCTCTTTATTCTTTCAGGTTCTTATTCTACATTTTTGTAGGCACACTGCAGCAAAATAACATACAAATGTTTTACAACCATTTTGAAAAAAAAATAAATGCATGCCACATAAGTAAAGAATAAATGCCAGATAAAAAACAAAATTATATCTAACAGACTTCAATATACCCCAATGGTAGGGTAAAAACGGGACATATCTTATACAAAAAACCATTGATAAAAAAGTAGTGAGGCTTTGAATTTCTCGGAATGATATAATAATAAAATGTGACGAGCTCTATGTTGAATATTTAGCTTCAACAGGCCTTCAATTCTTAGGTACCTGGTATTATCCCACTTTCCTCTATATATTTTTAAATTATACTTCTATATATTAAAGATATGTTCTAAATAATAAAATACATTCCCTTGAAACCTGTAAAGATTTATGAATAAAAAAATAAACTATTTTTTTGGAATTATATAAAAACAATTACTGTTATGATAGCGATATAATGTTAGGCTTGGATATAATCCCATTCCATCTCTTTCAGAAATACAGGTCAAGGTAATTTAAGATTTTCTTAAGATTAATTTTGTTAGGATACAAACACTAAATAAGCATGAATCATTTTTAGCAAAATATTTGCTAAGATATCTGGCGTTTGAAGCATCAAAGAACAAAATAAATCCTGATTTGAAATTCGCCTTCTAATTTAAAACAACGAGCTTTCCAGAGACAAAATCGAAAGAAGATTAGCCTGTCTTTGGGTGCTGAGTAGAAAGATTTCAATTTCAAATGCGTTGCTTTCTAATAAATTTCACAAGACATTGAAAGCTCAAAGCAGAATTTTAAATTTCCTTTAGATGCTACCAATCAAATGCGGAGAACGCTGCCGGAACGGTTATTCGGTTGAAAATGCAAATATGAATTGAATAAATATTCATTTTACTGTCAGAAGAATATGATTAATTCAACCTTTCGGCATTTTTCTTTCTTTTAAATTTTTCTTCATGTTTGAAAAATTTTATTTTTCCCCAGAGAGAATCCATATTTACAATCGGGGTTGGGGGGGAGGGGGTTATATGCAATGACGACGCACTTTTCTGGAACTGCATACTTTAAAAGGTGTGATTTGTCTTCATTAGGAATTTTCTGATTGATATGGATATAGAAATTGATATGCACATTTCTGACTTTTAGCTTCAGTTTTGCACTTTTGTAAAAAATATCAAACCAGATTCTAAAAAATGTTTGTAAATCACCTAAGGTAGAGGATCTATCTTTGGACATTTTAAATAAAGATGTGTTAACTGTAATATTTCGAGTAATTCAATAATATTTATTTACGAAGATTCTTTTTGCGCTGAATTTTGTAGAAATACTCTTAGTCAAATTCGTCACCTAAGTCTTTCCATTCATCCGTTATTTAAATTCTTAAAACATTCAATTTTGGGTGAAGTCTTCATATTCTCAAATTCTATACTATTGTCATTAAGTATTTCTTAATCTTATATCAGTAAATTCATTCAATAATAATGAGATATATTTAAAAATACTGTAAATTTTATTTACTGCATATACTACGACATAATAGCAGCGGTCTTATTAAATCAAAAACTAGGCGTGCATTAGTTTCAGTCAATTACTAGTTTAAAAACTAGTCATTGATTCTCATTTTCTACTTTTTCGGGAGTTAAAGTTTAAAATTCACGGAATTAAAAGTAACATTAGTTGAGCAATAAGATAAATTTTACCTGCCAGTTTCATGGCTTATGAATACATTTTATTTTATTAACATTTTCGATCCGCCTTTTCTGTGATTAAAATTTAACTATTAAAAGTAGTTTAATTTAATGTTGATATTCTAAAAGAAGTATCTATGAGTTTAACGTTTTTTAATTTTTTCAGTTTCCTGGAAATCTCCTGGGACAATATGTCCTAATCGTGTAGTCAACTAAGACAATTCCAGTAAAACATCTGTAAAACTCTCTTTCCTGCCATAAGATTAGCATGTCAGGGAAACAACTTTACAGCTTCGTAACAATAACCTTGTAGTAATGTGATCACTGATTGGGATATATTGCCTCCCTGTTAAATACTAGTGGGACAATATATCCCACAAAAAGGATTTATACAAAATTTCTAAAATCTGATATTAAAATGACTAAATTATTACTTAATAAAAACAATAAGAACTATTTTACACCTAGTATGGCATAAATATAGTTTTAATTACTGTAAAATTAAAAAATAGACCAATTAAAACTTGAGGAATATGCGTGATCAAAAGCATAAGTCCACCATTTGCAATCTGAGAGTGTTTCCAAGTTTCTTTAATCATAATTTTATTCCCTAACTCCTTAGGAACTCTGAAAACATAAAAAAACCCATGTAAAAGTGGAGTTTATTTGCCAGCGAGGAAAGAAGTCTAACAGCCGGGACGTATATGCACATTAAGGCCGAAAGGGTTTAATAATAATTTCAGAAAAATCCTAATGAATTGTAAAAAAAGTAAAAAAAAATATTGAATTTAAATAAACTTTTTGATGAAAAAAGAACAAATCAAAAACGCTTTATGTCATTGATTCACAACCTCAGTAGAAAGTACCGTTAGAAATGCAAAAAGAGACCAACATTTTAAAAATATAAGTGTAGAAAGTATTCAAATAATTATCTATTATTATGCGTTTATTATAAAAATAAAATACCATTATTTAAAAGCATGTAAGAAAAATAAATCACTTTGATATCAAATTTTCCAGCTTTTCTTTGTAGTTTGGAAAGATGCTTTGCCGGCAGATTTCATTTCTTATGCATAAAGTCTGATATTTCCTATCGTGCGACTCCTAATACCTTAGAATTTATTTCTCCTTAGATGGCTAATTCGGGGAGAACCATTAATGAGTCTGTAGATTGTTATTCGTCCTATGTTATCAGCATATGCATAATTACACAAATGTTGAATAATAAGCGACGACAAAAATAGCAAACTTTCGACGTGTCGAAAGTGACTTTCAAAGTCTTGAAAAGAACAAAATATAATTTCTTGTTTCACTGCATAAAAGGACGACAGAACTTATCTTTCAAAGTAAGAGTAACAAATAATAAATTTTACAAAAATTATTAAAACTTTGAATTAATTAAAATAATTAATAAAAACTCTTTACATTATACAGAATGGTGCATATGCAGCAAATTCTAATAAATATAAATACAAACAATAAAAAATTAAAAAACATTAAAAAAGAAAAACTAGAAAAAATATATAAAAAATACAGAAAAATTAAAAACAATAGCGATAACAAAACAACATTGCGCGTCCAACGCAGCAGCATCCAGTGATTGCACCAACTACATTTTACAACAATTAACCAAACAAACACTAAAGAATTAAGCAACAAAAATTCCCCAATAATAAAATATTTAAAACACATAAAAGAAAAAAATTAGAAAATAAAAGAAAATACAATAAAAATGGAAAAATTGGAAGAAAACTCAAATGGCGAACTTTTTCAAAGAGCCACCCGCCATAAGAGTTCCTCAGCTAGATAGAAGCAAGAAAAGGACGCCAACTAAAGCGAGACCAAAGGATGAAAAAAATATTGAAGGCTAGCGCAGCTAGCTCCATCTATGAAGAAAAATTCGAACCAATAAAACGAGAACAAAGGTGGAAAAAATATATTGGAGTCTAGCACACCTAGATTCATCTATGGAGAAAAATTCAAACCAATAAGCAGAAGAAAAAAGCTTTTCACTCACATGAGAGAGAACTTATTAAGAATGAAATTATTTATGGTAATCGTTACATTCATGACCTTTTAGTGTTTAATTATAACAGTCTTTACTCCGTTTATAATTGCTATCCAGAAGAGCTTAAATTAAACAAACTAATAATGAATTAAACAAATGAAAACTTTTTGGATCTGGAAATTGAAATTTTAAATTCAAGAGTCTCTATTTGCATTTGCGATAAAAGAAATGAATTTAATTTTAAAGCTATAAAACTTTGTGATTTTCAGACACACCTTCACTATAGAATTATAAAAAATCCATTTTTTTCTCAAGTTAATAGAATAAAAAGCATTTGTAATAACTACTCAATTTTTGTTTTAGCTTTAGATAATTTAAAAATATTTTAAAAGATAAAGGTTAACCAAATAATTTCTCTAGTGTTAATAGATAATTTAAAAAGTTTAAAAAGCTTTTTTCTCCTCGTTTTTGGTTTAAATTTTTCTTCGTAGATGGAGCTAGGTGTGCTAGACTCTAATATATTTTTCCACCTTTGTTTTCTTTTTAGTTGGCGTCATTTTCTTGCTTCTATCTAGGCTGAGGGAGAATTATTTTTTTACAATCTCAAGTATCTACTGGATTTGTTATAAAGGCTTTTAATATGCATGTTGATTTTTTTTTCAAAAGGGATTATTTCTTATATTTCAATTAATGGACAAATTCAGAGCCGCAGGGGGTATATTCTTGACTTTGTAAGTCTTACCTCGACAGAAAATTTATCCATATTAAAACTCCTATGGCGGGTGGCTCTTTGAAAACGTTCACCATTTGAGTTCTCTTCCCATTTTTCCATTTTGATTGTATTTTCTAACTTTTTCTTTTGTGCGTTTTAACTATTTTATTATTGGGGAATTTTTGTTGTTTAATTCTTTAGTGATTGGTTGGATAATTGTAGTAAAATGTAGTTGATGCAATCACTGGATGCTGCTGCGTTGGGCGCGCAAAAACTAGAAAAATGTATTGTTATCATTGTTGATTACTTCTTCTGTTTCTTTTCTATATTTTTTCCAGTTTTTCTTTTTTAATTTTTTTTCATTTTCTACTGTTAACTTTCAAAGACTTGAAAAGAACAAAATGCAATTTCTTGTTTCGCTGCATAAAAGGACGGCAGAACTTATCTTTCAAAGACTTGAGAAGAGAGAAATGTAATTTCTTGTTCCGCAGCATAAATCTTGGTCTTAAAAGGAAATGTTCGATTTAGTCGAGCTGTAATCTTACGAATGAATAACAAGAATTCTTTGAAAGGGAGTTGGAATTCAATAATAATATAATAATTCGAAAGAGGATGCAAGTAAGAGAGATATGGTACTTTCTCCAGAGTGCGAGCTGCTGCTATTTGTTATAAATTGGCTGGCTGCTAATTTCATTTATTTGGATTTCGTTCCCTTTTAAAGCTGTTAAGAAACCATACAGTATTTATTTATTCTAGACTTCGTAATTTTTATCCGTGGTAATATATTTTTCTGATCGAATTGATAGAAAATAACTTGAACGCTTTTGTTTGTTTTCGTGGTATATAAAGAGAAACTTCAGTTTTCACAAAGTATTATGCTGTTTAAAGCATTAATGAACAAATAATCTATATGGAACATAGCAATGTAAATTTTTAAAAAAAAGGGTTTATTATATACTAGCCGCCTTCGGCGACCAACTTGTTCACAAAGAATATAATTTCAACTGAATAAATTGATATTAATGGTTCCCTTAACTAAATAATTTTAAAGTCCAAATCGTGATAGACATTTAACTCATGTTCGTTCAGTAGCCTTGCACCTGTTCTGTTCGTTGTCTGTATGAACATCCTCAATAGAGTCCAGTAACTCTCTGTGTCATGTTTATACAATGCCATTATCTCCATTCTCTTTTTCCTCTTGAAAATACGCATTTGATTTTAACTTTAAAAAGCCGCGGCACATTTTACTTCCAGCAGCATGTTAGCTGAATAAAAATATGCTGATTAAAACATATCATTAAACATAAAAACAATATTAACTTAGATTTCAACAATGGAAGAGAAGCAGGCAAATAAATATTTGTTTAAACAATGAAAACGGTTTGAATAGCGATGCAACAATAAAAAAAATTTTGGAAATTATGCCAAAAAATATATTTAAAAATTTAGTAAAATTAGAGGAAAGTTTGTACGACAACATAGTTGAAATTATTGAAAAGGTAATTTTTTGTACTTTCAGGTGGTGTAAAAATAATTTTTGTGCTTTAATATTTTCAAAAGTTATTAAGTATATACGCCGAAATTTCGCTTAATTTTTAATTAATTAAAATTCTAATTAAAATCTCAAAATAGGCTCCGAAGTGCACATTCCCACCCTCCAAAGTATGTTTGAACCAAATTTCGTAGCTCTAGCTCGAGCGGTGAGCCTGCAGAGCGAGAACACTGAGACATACGGACACACAGAGACACACGGACACACAGAGACACACGGACGCACAGAGACACACGGACACACAGAGACACACAGACACACACACACATTCATCTTTATTATCAGTACAGATAATCGCTATATATAAATAAAATATTATCTATATATATCTATTAAAATAAATATTTTATTCATTTATAATTTCTGCATATAAAATATTGTTATATATAAAAATTATAATGATATTTTTTTAATATATTTTGTTATGTTATGTGTATTTTGATAATTTGTTAAAGAAAAGAGACATAAGTTTTTTTTTTCAGTTTCTTTGTTTTTAATTTTTATTAAGGATATTTTTGATGTGTAATAATTGCCTTGAATTTTTCCACTTTATGGTACGTTTTAAGTGTGTATTAAAATGCTAATCACATAAAATTTTAAATAAAAATTTTATTTCAAAATATATGTAAGAATTAAACAGATAAACATCATCAATATATATGAATGGTGACTAAATGATAAAAAATTCTGTATTTTGAAATTTCACTTTTTTTTGTTGACCTCTTTATCACCATTTGTGTGTCATAAAGAGTATTCACAAGGAAAATTTCTACTCTATATGTTAGCCACACGGATGAAATGCATAATTCACTTACTGCATCAGAAACCCTCCCACTACACACACTACATTACTACACACTCCTACTCCACAGATAAAAATCTCCGGTTTGCAGTTTGGATGGGTGTGCTTAGACACTTTATTGAGCAGAAAAAATACAATGAGTAACAATAAAACAAAAATACATAAAACAAATTAAATACACAAAATAATAAATCCAAGTAAATATACAAAGAGACATACTAAATACCAAACACTATAAAATAATGATGCAGCATTTTAAAGGAACGAACACACACGTCGTCTTTGTTCCTTTTATGCAATATCCGTCTAATTATAACGTTTTGCAGAAGAAATCTAATCGGCAATCACTCGCATCTCCCATTTTCTTATATGAGGCGGTAGCTTTCCCAAACGGCGTCAAGGGGAGTCATAAAGTGAATCACCCCGCAATGCAGAAGAATCAGGTTAAAACTGAATGACAGCCGCTGCAATAGCACGAGTACTGAGATCGGATTCCTAGTAACCATCACCGGCCACGGCCCGACACCTCCCGAAGGAGGTACGCACTATCACTGGAGGGAGTTTTCAATCCCTTCATTACTGTACCCACGACCAGGAGCGAGAAACCGCTTACTTATTTGGCGGCTTCTCATATCCCCATATTTGTGGTGCCCTCTGGTGGGAGGACATCTAGGTGAAGAAAATGTTCGTTATATTGTGCTATGAGAATATTTAATTTCTGAGACTCCCAAAAAAAATTTGTATGAAGAAATTTCCGTATTTAATCAATAAAACAATACATATTATTATTTACCATCACATGCGAACTATAACTCTTTTTATGCATGCGATACTGTGAAATGGCACGCTAATCAGTGGTTTACTTCAGAAAAGTGCTAAAATTATTTTAAAATTGTGGTAAAGAAAATATGCTTGTATCTTTGTGAAGGTTGCGTCAAAATACATGAGTAATAATACTTATTTCATTTATGATGCATGAAATCATTCTTTTTATTGATATAACATTTGTTATTTTATAGAATGCCTAAAAAGACTTACAATGAAATATTTGAGGTTAAATTATTCTAATACACTGGAAGACTTGTTATTTTACTAAAATCGACATAAATACTTGATTTCAATTGAAATTTATTCATATTATTGCAAAACTGTATTAGTTCGTGAAACAAGAATTAATTATTCCTTTTTGATTTGTTCTCTTTAAAGCATTATGGCGTAATGTGAAGAAATTCTAGTTTCACAAATATATTGCGTCTAAATCATTAATCTTTCAGAAAGAAAATTCAAAATATTGTTTTAACTTTTACCGTTTTCTTACTTTTACACTTTTGGTGTAGGTCAGAATAACCATTCCTCCAAATTACGATTTCGTGGATGACAATCACTCTTTCCTCATTATTGCGCCTAATAGATTTCAGAAAGCGCTTTGGTTCTATAGACACCGCAGGCCTAAACCATTCATTGATCGAATAGTACAATGCCTGTGTATATGCTTGCCGACAGCCCCTATGTTGTCAGAAATGCTAACCTACTGGTAATTGGAGGCTTCGCTTCGAATGCTAATGTAACACATTCATATAGGATTCTGTGGCTAGGAAAAACTGCTTTGACTGAAATTCCATTCTTTCCTGTCACAGCTTCAAGCAATTCTTTCTTCTTCAGAAAACACAGATTGTGATATCACACGCAAATCTTACGATGGATTCCTATCATTTTTAATAAGAGAAAATAACCCTTTCATTTATTTTAAGAGTCAGCTGGAAAAAAAGTGACGAAATCGGATTTAGTAGTTGAATTCAACCTTTTCTTTTTCAAACTTTTTTCATTTCATAATCGCAATAATATTCGTAATTATTGTTATTTATGTTAACATCTACAAAAGAAAGAGTGTTTTCAAGAAAAAAAGTAGGTTTTTTTTGCTCAGATGTTTGTTGATGTGTGAATTAGTTTCATCTCTGGTTTTCAATAGCTTCTGTTTTTGAAAAAAAAGTAGCTAATTCGTTTTTTTCTGAGAAACCTTTTATCCTTTGACGGAGAAAAATTCGCGAAAAAATCGAAGTATGAAGATCTTTAATAATTCAAGAGTCAGCTATGATAACTAGAATTTAAAAATCGAATAGAAATGACCAAATAATATAATTACCCTTCTTTATTTACAAGAATCGGATACATGATAATGAAAAAAGATCTGAAAATGTTAGGATGTCACCTGAAAGAACCTCTACGCCAATATTTAGCAGAAGAATTTAATCTATAATTCGCAAAGCGCCGAAGTCCTTAGCACAGAATTTTCAGCATGTGCTGCAGTTCAAAAACGAGGGGGCACTGCAAAAAAGACGAGACGGTGAAAAATGCAAAAATGGAGTAAATAAATATTCATTTTACTGTCAGGAGAATATGATTAATTCAACCGCAGAGCGTTTTTTCTCAGTCATTTTCCTCAATTTTGAAATATTCCAGGTACTTTTTTAAATAAGAATTCATTTTTGCCTCCAGGGACATATCAGAGTTCGGAATGATGAGGCAATTTTTCGGAATTGTATTCCCTAAAAGGTACGATTTGTTTTTATTAGGAATCTCCTGACGCATTTCGGTAATGAACTTACGAAGCAAACTTCTAGTTCCAACTTTGATTTCGTACTTCTGACATAAATCATAAGAGCTTTTAAGGATTTTTTTTCACGAAGAAAAATACGATCGTAGAAATTTGCTGAGTTTTGACAGCATTTCTCGAAAAATGAATAATATTTTATAAGGCACTGAGTACTGAAATGTGAAAAACTCTTTAAAAATGGCAATGATATTTAATTGAGTAAAATTTTATTTCTAATTTCGGAGGGTTTCGCTCTTTCAAATACAAATTATGCATAAACTTTTTATTGAAAAAGTAAGGTATGTTGATTCTAAACATTCTTATTTTAAGTTCAAAAGTAGATTTAATATTTCAGGGATATTTAAAGTGGAAAAAATTGTTGAAACTGGAAACAATATTGCAATGACATGAAAGGAATGTTTCAGTACCTTTGCAAAAAAATCTCCGTTTTTCCTGTTTTTAATAAATCCTGTTTGGTAGATTTAATTTTTATAAAGGTATGCATATTTTGGAAATTATTTTAATTCAGTTATCGTTGCGGAAAGGTAATCCGACTTCCTTTCCTTCATTTCTCTGGCTGTTAAAGAGTGGAAAAGTGACGAAATTTCAAAATCTATCATTTTTGACGTTAATCTTTTTCTATTAAAGTATAAATTTGGAATTTCCTAATTATGTTAGCAAAAACGACACTCTTGGCTAATAATTTATACTTAAATAACGATGGAGATACTTCGTACAATTCTATAATTCATTTCCTTGTAAGACTGGTCCTGGCTGTTCATCTTACGAATTGTCATATTGAGAAAAAATTAAAAACTGTATCGCTCTTAAATCTTATTACCTTATTGAAACATCTCTACTGAAAAATATATATAGGGTAGACCGGGTCTAGATGGGCCGATTTCCGTTCTAAGAATTTTTGAAAATTTTTAAGCTGACATTATTAGTGAACCATCAGAAATAATTCGCCATAGTAAAATTTGAATATATTAACTCTCAGTATTAATTTAAAACGTCAAACTGACACCAAGCCGCTTGATCCAACCTGCCCCAACTGCTGTGTAATTTGAACCACAACTAGAATGAAGCGACTATAACAGAACATTCTTCTATATAATTATACTTGATTAATTTAAGTAACGTGATTGTGTTATTATCCACATTATGTGTATTTTATACAAAGTTTGTGCATTTCTATTCAATAGAAACTGAGATGCAGCTCTTATGGTCATCGTCAAATAGTATTGTGTAATTATAATCAAAATTGAGTCCTATGGTTTTTCATAACAAGTATCTTGCATATTAAATCTGGTACAATTCCATCCCACATATTCAGAGACATTTCTATAACGCACATTGCAAGGTCTTAGCTCAGTGTTACTGGGGTCTGATTAGATATCACAAGACACAGGAGTACAGGATATTAATTTTAATTAATTTTTCGTGGTTAAGGAACTATTTAGAAGAAATATACAAAAATAATATCACTCAAAAATCTGCCTAACTCAGGACGAGATAGCGAGAGTCAAAGTCAAAAGTTTAAAACTGGATTCATTCGCAGTTCTAGGTGTGAATCTACTCGTAAGAAAACTGATAAAGTTCAGTAAAGTTCAACTCAGGGCGAGTTCAAAGTCCGATTTCCGGAAATAGAAGTTTGAGGAATTCTTCCACTCAAAACGGTGAAATAACTTTCAAAGAGTTATGTGGATTACCAAAGTACGTAATTGGCAGTGAGGTATTTCACGCTCACTATTCGTGAACAATTCCGAAGTATTCTAAGATGCTTTCCAGCTCGCTATTCAGCCAAGGGTTGGCTATCGGTTTTCACGGGACTGGGCGCCCGTACAAGTACAGAGTCTCCAGCTGAGACCTGACTTCAAAATCACCGGTCACGAGAATCGAGATTCGAATCGGAATCAGACTCAGAATTCAATCTCCCGTCTCTAGTCGAGTCTCAGAGTCCTCGTTGTTGCGTCCTCTTCTCGTCTTCGGCGGGGACCAACTTTCATCATGCGAAATGGCCCAACTAACCCCATATCGCCATTTTTGTTTCTCATGAGTGTAGGGATTTATTCTGAAAGCATTTCGATAAGCAAACAAGCCCAAAAGTAACAATGAAGAATTATTTTTCTGAATAGTATTTGTAAAAATGTAAATCATAATTTATAAGCAAAGAAAAAAACGATTATTAATAAGTGAGGAAATTTACTCAGCTCAGCAAAAATTAGAAAATTTTTGCTGGTTCTTTCATGAACGCTACTTCTTCAATGACGCTGATGTGAAAGAAGGAAGGTGGGATAATACAGATTTGCCTTGGAATGGCAGAGTTAAATACCGAAAAGTATTAAAAATATCGCAACTCTCCCAATTTGCCAATATGGCCGCCTAGCCCCAATCTATGCTAAATAATTAATAATTTATTTATTTCTGTTCCAAATTATTCATTAATGGATTTGCTTCGATTCTTTTATTCGATGTTCATTTCTTGACGGAGAGAAAATTAAGGCAAAGATTAAAAATAATGTGCAATGATAAGTTAAATTATTAAACCTATTAAATTAAATAAAGTGTGTTAGTTACTAAATTAAAATACTGTTTGAATTGAATTTAAACATAAATTTAATTTTAAAAGGAAACATTAATTAAATAGAGCTTTTTAGGATTTGTTTATTGCATTTAAAACCAAATTATTCCTAATTAATAAATATAATAATAAAATTCTCTTCTAATCGAAATGATTGTAACTTAAGACTAAACTTTTGACACAACTAACATGAATGTTTCCCCTTATAGCGAAATAATTGGCTGTTAAAAAGAAAATTCTTCCGATGCTCCTTTAGTGACACATCAAAAATTTCATTTCCGATCGGAAATAATGTTATGATATGGAAACTTTTGGACACTAGAAATACTCTGATTCTTCTGCATTCTCTGACCTGTGTTTTTTGAAAAAATAATAAGATCACTGATAGTTCTAGAAATTTTCGGATTTTTGTCTCTAATATATAATTAAATGGGGAAAAAATTATCTATTTAAGTTTGGAGCAATGCGATACCTGTTATTTATCTTCATTTCTTTTCAAGTTATTTGGTGATAGAATATTACCTATGTTAGAAATGTCTAACAGAATTATCGCTTTATTTTAAAATTCAAAATCTTATCGCACCTATTTATCTAAAGCTAACAATTTGATTTTAAAGCTGCTTTGAAAACTTTTAGCATTTGTAGCGATTTTATAAATCCAAGTAATTTTAGGCACAGTGATGCATTCATTAATAATAAACTACGGAAATTAGACATTGTTTAAATTTTGTAATGTACGTTTAAATTTATATTTAAATTTGCTTTATTTACTAATTTAACTTATTTGATTATATTTATGCTACGGAATTCAGATGTATTCTGACGAGGACTGTTTGAATATTTCGAAACGGCATATTCTACAGTGCTGTGTACAATACTCTAAGTTTACCATCGAACTGGTGTGAACTATTTTGCTGCTTGTATCAAGAAATGATTTAAATATATAAAAAAATCGAATGACTATATTACATTTCAGAGTTAAAAAATACCAGTATTTCCCATAAATCCTTCTATATCTCTCCAAATATATTTTTACATCTATATATAAAATATATTAGTGACTTTATTATAATACGAAATTATTTAACACTTCATAAATTTCTAAAAATAATATAACAGTAGAATTTTTTGTCTGATTGTGAAGTTGCACAAATGGTGTCCCGTTAAGCCATTAACACTTCTCTCGCAGTGAAACTAATCTGACACTAATCACCCCCCAAAAAGTTTTTCGCCATTTTGTTTCGTTAAATTTGAGATGGCGGGATTCATCTCAGGCACAGGGATAAAAGTTAAGAATTTTTATTTTTGTAAGAAAGAGATTTTTATATTAGAAATGTGCTTCAGACCTTCTTCCATACTCAAAGGGTTAAAGGTCTTGAAATTTCGATCTTAAAAGATGCATACAGGTATAAAATATTATAGCTAACTAAAAGGTAAGCAAGCCTTTGCTTATGGAAATGTTACAGCTTGAAATAAAAACTCCAAACGAACTCGAGCAAGCCAGCCAATTAATAGCTTCTGTAGAAAGCAAGGTTTCACAAAGTTACCCTGAGAAAGTTCCAGAATAAAAGATAACAAGAAAAAGTAGTGCCAGGATCACATTATTTCCTAACGACCGAAAGTCGAAGGAAATACGATTTACAGTGTAACAATTTTGAACTTTTTCAGCGGGTTAAAATGCTGTCAAAGTGTTCTATGGAAAATGTTTGCATTAACACTGCGGCCGTGGAATTTTCTTTCTGGTTTATTACATTCAACGGGAAAGATCTGGGATAAATGATTACTAAGGGAATACCTACCATGAGAAGGAGAGTACTTACTTTGGCGTACAACAAAGGGGAGACTTTTTTCTTTCTTACTGCACAATAATTCTTCTGACTCTTAGCCGGAGTTAAAAGTTTGGTTCTTGTCATTAGCTGAGTTCTTGTAGCAGAATTCGAAAATTTGAAGGTTTGTTAAGGTAAAAAATTCTGACTTCATTTTCCAGTGCAATCGTTTTATATACCAGAATAAAATGTCTTCTATAATGCCTTGCACAGACTCACTAGATAAAGAAATGGAACTAGAGAAACGAATGTTGTTTAACCTCTGGCCTCTGCCTCTTTCATTTTTGGTGTTAGGAAGAAAGATGGATGATATAGAATAGTTCTATCTTTATATACTTCGTCGTTGTTTTATATTTGAACTGAAACGAAAAATTTCAAATCACATCCATTATTACCAGTTAAATGTTGATTTTCAAGTATGTATGTGGGAATTACATCATTTTTATTCTTTATTAGTCTTTGAAGTTTGAAATGTTTTCAGTTATCAATTTTATTTAAATGAAAGTCTTTTAAAAAACTGAATGTTTAAAAAATTTACCACCTTTGCAGAATAAATGAAATTTCGCAACTTCAACAAAAAAAAAGTATTTACTTGTTAATTTTTTTATTTAGTTCATCAAAAATTAAATAATTATAATTTTCATGATATTATTTAAATTTTCCTTTCTTTTGTGTTATCTATAAGTATAATATTTAATGTTTATTTCATTTACACATTCTAATTAATGAAAATAATAAATGCCCCTCCCTTCCCAAAATTAAAAAATGAATCTTGTAAACGATGCATTTGAATTAAATCTGAATTTAAATTTTGAACTAACATAATTTTTTGTAAGCAGTGCTTGTTCTAACCAAAATACACTTTCAATAAATTATCGAAATGGAAATGTTTCTTATATCTTCTAAAATAAAATGAAATATTGATAAGATATAACATAATTAGTCGCAATTGGAAATATGTATCTAAAAGAAATAAATCCATGTTTTTTCAATATCAAAATATTTTTTAAACATTTTTATTCTGTTTTAAAAACATTATGAAATTTCTCCATTCATTTTTATCTTACAATGGAAGAAAAGCATCTTTTTTTAAAGAAGAAGATACTGCTTGTTATAATATGTTGTGGAAGAAGCTCCTTTCAATTATCAAATCTAATTAACTCGCATGACATTTTTTATAAGTACCGTTTATTTTTCTTGTCTTCATTTTTGTTCTGGTATTAGGTTCAGATCTTTTATTTAAACATTAATGTTATTTGAAACTAGATAGATGCACGGAATTATTTTTAAAAATGCTCAGTTACTCTAATGATAATATATTTAAAAATGTACAAGCTTAGAGCATTTTTGCAGAATGTAACTCATTTCATGTCTGTTAAAAAAAAATTCAAGTAATATTTAGATTTTTTTAGTAAATAAAAAATCTCTCCGTTTCTTTAATTAAGTTATTTGGAATGCAAACCACGTGTTCTAATTTTTTTGTTTTGATAAAAGAATAAAATTATAATTTTATTATTATAATAATATTATAATTATAATGACGAATTTTTATTTTAAAAACTTATAATGCAAAAAACAAATAAAGATTGATTGGAATAGTACTAGGGAATAATGCAACATATAACGCAGGGGAAATAAAAATAAAATATACCTTCAAAGTCTGTAGAATGGAAAGGAAAGAGGGAACAGAAAGAATTTATTCCCTTCTTAAAACATCTTTCCAAATGGCTTAGTTTCTTTGCGAAGATTTATTTATAAAGCAGGTGAAATCATTCATATTCGATGCAAAAACATGGTATATTTTTAGAGAAAGAAGGAAACGCGCGAACTTGTAAGAATGATATTCGATTTATGGAATTAGAGAAGAAATCTCGAACATGAAGAAACTTGGAATACAACCGAAACGAGTTCAATGCATTTTAAAATAGATAAAATAAAGACAGAAGCGAAGTAACTTTTCTTCAATTTTTTTTATTGTTGTTAAGTTATTGATTTTGTTATTGTCTAGCTTTTCTTAGGAATTTGATTTGATTTGAAACATTTCTAGGAAGTAATTTGTTTCTCTAAATAAAAGAAATATCAACGCAGAGTTTCATCTATGCTAAAAATGAAATTTGAAAAAATCTTAATAAAATTGTAATGAAGTTGCCTAACAAATGAAGAG
>BGPR01026099.1:0-21798 GCA_013235015.1 Araneus ventricosus | reverse complement strand
GCTGCGGACGTGTACGAAAAACCTGCTGTGTTGGAGAGTTAGTCATTCCCTCCACGGCCGCTGCGAGGCGTGTATGGAGATATTCGATCCACTGAACATTTCTTTCGACAATAGGCTAATAATTGTGAATTTATTACTTTTCTGTTAACTTTGTGTTTTCGGCCGCCCCACCATATCAGACAATATGCGCCCTCTATCGTTTGAATCTTTCATCCGAGACTCCGCAAACTATTATGAAACATACTTTGTTTGGCGAGTTGGCCGCCTCTTCAAGTTTGGTTCATCATTTTTTTAAATCATCGAATGCAAATTTGACCTAAATAAAATGTATGCACATATTTGTATATTTGTAGCTGTTAAATATCACATCATTGTCTTTTTCCAGTTCTTCATTTGCGCTGAGTGCTTAGCAATTATGTTCCCTTCTATTCAGAATAGAGAAAATAATGCAAATAGTATGATTACGAAATTAGCACTAGATGTGAAAGATTTAGATAAATAAAAAAAATTTAACAATTTTTTTAAAAATACACTTTTATGAGTATACTAAAAAGTCGAATTTTTTACTATTTTAATTATTTTATGCTTTGACCTATAATTCATTATCATTAATATTATGGAATTTTGAAATGTATTTTATCTTAAGAAGGGTTATGGGATGCAAAAAATATACCGATATAAATAAAAGGAAAGTATTAAAATTTTTTTTTAATCTTACAAAAATTTAAGCTATTAATAGATTTTCTTCAAATTTTGCTCACAAATACTGTGAAGCACAAGGGAGGTTAAAGTGAAAATTTCGTGACTCAAAATTAAAATTTTTTTTTATAAATTAAAAACTATGTTCAATATATAGAACAGGCTATTTTATCACTAATGTTGCTATTTCTACTAAATCAAATAAGTATAGATATTTTAAATCATTTTATTTGTTTGTGTAAACTTGATGCAACAAAAAACGATGTATATGTAAGGGTTTTTATTTTCTGAATTCGTTTTAAGAGGGAGGGTGTACGATTAACAAAATTCAACGTTTTGGCGAGCTTGGCACCATAAATACATTTGAATCATTTTGGTAAAGGTTTTTGTAAATACTGATAAAAGAAAACATTTAATTTTCACTTTAATAATTCGATAATACTGATTAGATAATACTAAGCATTTATCAATACTTAGAAAACGGATATTTAATAGTTAATTTGTTAATACTGCTGAAAACAAAGATTTGTGTAAATAATTCGCATTCAAAAAAGAGAGAGAGAGAGAGCGAGAAACATAGTTTTACATGCTGATAGTTGTTTTTCCTGTTTAGTAACATCTAATCTTTATTTTTTCTCTTTCCGTGAAAGTTTTTACAGAGATTCTAAAAAGAACTAATTATCAAAATTTGAAGAAGATTATTTGTTGTTTGTGTAAAGATTTTGGGCGTATTATTTATCACAATTTTTATATTTTTATGATAAATACTAATCTCATTATTTCATCAAGATACTTCGTCCATATTCAGGTGCTTTTGCTACTGTTAAGGTTATGATAATTGACCTATCGAAGTGATATCCGTTTGAATTCCGTTCAGCCTTTCGTCTGTTTGTAACTTTGTTTGTTACGCAGTCACTAATAAACGCTTTGTTCGATTTTCTGCGAATTTGGCTGGGAAGTTCCTTGAGGTCATAGAAAACGACACAGATTTTTTTCATGCCGTTTCAGGATGGTGGTACTTTTAATTATTTCAATGTGTTTACAAGTCAATGGCGAGTTTGGCACCATTGAACGTTTGAATCAACTTGGTATTGTTTAGTTTAGTTTCATAAACTTTACGTTCCCGTTTCGAAGCAGCAAGATGGCTGTTCTTGGACGGAGCTCGTAATATTGAATTGCGGTCAGATGACGAAGACGGCACCTGAGCTGGCATCTCCAATCCAACATTGCGCACTGAACCAGCGGGAGGAGGTTTGGCCACTAGGTATGATAATATGCAACAGGTTCCATACTCGGGGAAAGGCTTCAAAAGATTCGGGTTTAGACTCTGCAAGTCTCCGGCCCCGAAGCCGAGACCTTGCCACTATGCCACCACGACCCTTCAACTTGGTATTGGCGATATACGTAATTGTAATTTTATTAATACTAATAACTGCAGACATTGAATTTCAATTTTGTTTAAGGTGATAAAAGACAATTTATATTTTCTTAATACTGATAAAGTTCAAAATTTAATTGTAATTTTATAAATAATGATAAAAACAAAGATTTGTGTAAATAATTCACATTGAAAATTGTGTAAGTGTGAGAGAGCTAAGATCATAATGTTCCAAGCTGAGAGTTGCTTTTTCCTGTTTAGTTTCCTCTAATCGTGTATTTCTCTTTTTTTCGAATGTGTGCTTTTTTCGCGATTCTTCCCAAATGGGTCATGTTAGGAAAAATTGACGACTATTTTAATTCTCGTGTGTAAAATTTAATATGCATCTGTTCCGGTAACTTTTTTTATGTCACATTATTAATTTAATGTGTTTGCTCGTAAATAGAGAAGTAACATTTTGTGTGTAATTTAGGCATTCAATATTTTTCATTGATTGGTTAAAGATTGAAAACATAACTTTCTTAGATTGTGTTTTCATGGGGACAAAGAAAGTATCTCCTAGAGAGAGAAATCACAATATCTGTTATCCTGTAAACAATGTTGTCTCCAAAATGAATGACAATCTTGGATAAATCTTTAAAGACTGTGATGAAGATCTTAGTTTTTTGTGGGTAGCCCATTCAAGGACAGTTACATTTTTACTTTAGTCGCCAACATTATCGCATTCTGTTTATTCTTTTTGCTTTGTTTAACAAGTTACTATGGATTCCTAAACAATTTTCACCAAGCATTTCGTCGCTTAACAAGCAACATCACATATCTGAATTTTTTGAAATTTCAAAGAGGAAAATTCAAAGAAAATTTTCCAACCAATGAAGAATACAGTGTGATTAAAAACTGGAGGAACACACTTTTAGAATCGGTGGAGTACACCTAGACGATTCAGAATCACATAGCAATGCAGGGTCGGATATGTAATCCTGACGAGATAGGGGATTGTTAATGGCCTGTGGCAGAAAATCCTTCCACAGCCACTCGCAGTTGTGTTAGGATGGAAAATAGGAATTCGTTGTGATCGCAAATTAACATTTAAAGACCATAAGCGTAAAATAAGTCATGACTTTCTATATAATGAAGTTCCCCGATGTTCCATAACGTCAGCCCTGCATGGAATCTCGGGCTTTTCGAAATACGACGGACATTTTAAAATACGCCGCACATCCTTCAGACGTTCGCGGTAACCACGAACATGCGCAATTTCAAAATGCCCCCCCTACATCTGATAGGCCGGAGGATAAACAAAAATGCAGGGATGAAAAGCCAATAATAACAAGCTCTGAAACGTGGAAAACTGTAAATGATAAGAACCAGGCACGTTGCCAGAAAACTTCGGGCATATTCATAATCAGGAAAGTCATGACTTGTTTTTCGCTTATGCTCTTTAAATGCCAATTTGCGATCACGAAGAATACTTATTTTCTATCCTAACACCTCGGCGGGTGGCTGTCGTCGGTTTTCCTGCGACAGCCCCTAACAACACCCCATCTCGTCAGGACTGTATTTCCGTCCCTGCATTGCTATGTGATTCCGAGTCGTCTAGGCCCCACCCCTCCCCGAAGTTAGTTCCTCCAGTTTATAATCAACCTGTATATCTGAATTCTTTCAACAACCGCTATGAACATGAGACTACACATTCCAACCAGTCGTGAAAACAAATTAGAGATATTCGTTATTGGTTGCGAGAAATTCATTTGAATCTTCCTCTATGAAATATCAAAAAATTGAGAAAGGTGTTGTAGCTTGTGTTACGCGACGATATACTACCAGTTAACAAGTCATTTTTGTGAATGTTTCCTTTGATTTCTTTCAGAGGTAATTAAAGACATTAGAAATTATTATTTATTTTTTCATTTTTTACTATATTTTAGAGATCTTGACTTTTTATGAGCAAAAAAATTTAAAAAAATTATTTTCTACCCACTTTGGCTATACTTTATAGACCGGTGCGGTCTCAAAGGTTGAATTTTATTCTGGCAATTTCTCTCCAAATGTGTTGTAGGTAAGTTTTTAAATGCAACACTTTAACGAAAATGTGTACGACAAAATTGAAATTTTTTGTCGATTTCTACCTTAATGTGGTAATCCTAAGTTTTCATTTCAACCCTTTTAACTCTTAAAAGATACCAAATTTGAATTTTCTAACGTTGAGGTGACCAATCGTCTCCTACTTTAGGAAGGACAGTCCCTCTTTTATAAATTCTGTCCTCCCTCGAAATTATATACATACATATCCTCCTTTTGGATATTTGAAATTAGAAGACTGAATGCATATTGAAATTCTGAAAAGTTCTGCCATTGAAAAATAAACCCTTTGAAATTGAAAAAAGAAAGGTCGAAATATTTAGCCTATTCAAAAATGAACATATTCCATGTGAGAAAATGTTTTTTTATTCTTGTTGAAATTACTTTGTGCTGTCCTGGAACTAATGCAGAATTTGAAAGAATTTTTTGAATTGCTAAAGAGTTTTGGAATTGTGAAAAACCAAAACTAAATGTTTATACTTTAGATGCAGTATTTGCCGTAAAATTCAATTTGAAGGATATTTCTCGTTCATATATTTCCAGTATAATGTTTGAAGATGATACATCGAGAAAAATAGTCATTCAATGGAAAAGTACGCATTAAAATAATGATTAATAGGCATGTAAGTATAATTACCACTTTAAATATTACATATGTTTTTGTTATGCATTCATATTTTACCGCATATTGCAATTCAGTCCCAATGAACAAAATGCTTGTTTATAAACAGAATTAGTTTTTCAATTCAATTGTGTCCTCCCTTTTCATTGTAAAAGGTTGCTCACGTTATTTCAACTTTTACTAAACTGTCGTGTTACACTATGATCTTTTGTAATGGAAGGAACTTGCATTGCGCCCAATAAATGAACATTCCATCAATTGAATAGAGCGCAATTATTCTAGACTTTAAGCTGGTATGAGGATGATTAAAAGGACCGAAGAATTTCCTACGAATTAATTTAGTTAAGTATTGCTTAAACTGATATGCCTTAGAGTTATTCACAACTGTATTCATTTTCGAAAGACAGATTTTAGATGTGCATAGACATATTTATTAAAGTTTTACCACTATTTTAGTACACATTTTTTTTATTTATATGTTTTTAGACAAGATTTTTCATGCTGTGACGATATACTGGAATAGGTATTTTTTGAAAGCTTGGAATTTTATATCCAAGCTGGTAAACAAAAATTAGAAATAAAGTTCTCACTTGAGGGATAAAGGACGATGAAAATTATTCTTGCTTTCAGGCTTCATCGCAATCCTTTAAATTGATTAAATCAATAGACGTATCTATTAAAGTTTTACCACTCTTTTAAAGTGAAAATATTTTATATAAAGGTTTTTGAGCATTCGAAACACATTCGCATGTCTGTTATTTTGGCGGTTTAATTTTTTAAAAGGCTGGAATTCTAAATTCAGGCTGGTAAACAAAAAGTAGAAATTAAGTTCTTACTGGAAGAATCAAGGATAAAAGACGATGATATTTTCTCTTGTTTTGAGGTTTCCGTTAATAGTGCAGTACAATTAGCCTAAAAATCGGCCAAACCTAAACTTCCAAAAAGAAAAGTTCTCTCCGGTGCCAAATTATTTCATTCCCTCCCCTTAGTAAGTAGCAAAAAGTCACACGACCTCGAGCGTCGGGTTTCGGAGGGGGGGGGGGTGAAAAGTGGGTGAAATAGTCATTTGAACAGTTTTCAAATTACAAGTGATAAACTAATTACAGAGCGTAGAATTCTGTACAAATACATACTTTTATTTTTTTTCCAGCTTTAATAGTTTCCTCAAAGGTTGCCACCAACTTGGATTTCCTCCCCGGTTTTTAGTTTTTCCTGAATATTTCGAAAATTATTCAATATTAAAATTACATGTAATTTTACAATTTTAAGAGCGTACCATTCCCCACAAATTGACGCTTAGATTTTTCTTAAATCTTTAATAGTTTTTGAGATAGTTGGTCTCAAAGTGGATGAATTTTTAAAAAGCTTAGTTGATAGTCCAGTCAAGGAAGGGTTTGAAAAAAAATTAAATCATATAGTTTTGAAAATTTTTACACTTGTTTGTGAGGGGCTTTTGAGGAACATACTTAAAGTCCCCAGTCCTGGCGGATGATCTCGCGCCTCCATCTTGGATTTCATCCCCCTTATTTTTAGTTTTTCCCGAATATCTCGAAAAATATTAAATTTTCAAATTACAATTGATTTAACAAATTAAAGTGCGGAAAATTCCTTACAAGTACATATTTTTGTTTTTCTTCCAGCTTTAATAGTTTCCAATATAATGGGTCTCAAAGTTTATCGCCATCTTGGATTCCATCCCCCTTTTTTAGCTTCTTTTGAATATCTCAAAATTTATTCAATTTTTAAATTATATGTAATCGAAAAATTAAAGAGCGTAAAATTCCCCACAAATTTTTGCTTTTATTTTTGTTTTAGCTTTAATAGTTTCTGAGATAACGGGCCTCAAAATTTGCCTCCATCTTGGATTTTATCCCCCCCCCCCTTTCTTGAAGAAAACTTGAATACCTCGAAAACTATTCGATTTTGAAATCACATGTAATATAGCGAATTGATGATCGTAAAATTCCCAACAAATGTATGATTTTATTTTTTTCTAGCTTTAATAGTTTCTGAGATACGTAAGAAACTCTAAGTCAGGGGGATAAAATTCAAGATGGCGGCAAATGTTGAGACCCATTATCTCCGAAACTTTTGAAGCTAAAACAAAAATAAAAGCTTGCTTTCGTAGAGTAGAGAATTTTACACTCTTTAATTTTCTAATTACACGTAATTTGAAAATTGAATATATTTTGAGATATTCAAGATAAACTATAAAAGGGGATGAAATCCGAGATGGCGATAAACTTTGAGACCTATTATCTCGGAAACTATTATAGCTGGAAGAAAAACTAAAATATATACTTGTAGGGAATTTTATGCTCTTTAATTTGTTATATCAATTACAGTTGGAAAATTGAATACTTTTCGATATATTCATAAAAAACCAAAAATGGGGGGATGAAATCCAAGATGGCGACGTTGAGTTACACCCCAGGATCGGGGACTTTTACTACGTTCAACAAGATTCCCCTGAAAGCATTGGTACCTGTTTAAAAACTATGTGATTTTTTGTTTTTAATCAAACACTTCGTTTATCGTACTATCAATTAAGAT
This sequence comes from Araneus ventricosus, assembly GCA_013235015.1. NCBI lineage: Eukaryota > Metazoa > Arthropoda > Arachnida > Araneae > Araneidae > Araneus > Araneus ventricosus. Next base: position 14,464 of record BGPR01026099.1, on the reverse strand, counting down.
TTGTTACAAATTTATTCGTTTTGAGATCAATTATATCAAAAAATATTAAAGCCTGAAGAAAAATCAAAGTACCAATCTATAAGGGATCGCACACTCTTTAATTTGTTAAATCACTTGTAATTTCAATATTGAATATTTTTCGAAATATTCAGGAAAAACTAAAAAAGGGGGAGGAAATCCAAGATGGCGGCAACTTTTGAGACCCATTATCTCGGAAACTATTAAAGCTGGAAGAAAAATAAAAGTATGTATTTGTAGGGATTGTAGGTTTTTCTTATTTGTTAATTCATTTGTAATTTGTAAACTGAATAGTTTTCCAGATATTTAGGAGAAACTGTGAAAAATTACCATTTTACCCTCTTTCCACTCCCCTCTCCCCGAAACCCAACGCTCGAAGTCGTGTGACTTTTTGCTACTTACTATAAAGCCCTGAATACGGCTCTTAAGTAGCGACACGTTCAATCGTCCGCCATTTTGGGGGATAACGGCCACTCTCTCCTTGAGTCTGCTATTGAGAAATACGGAGTTTCGTTTATTGATTGTGGACTTTTATTAACAAATGTTTACAGATTCCCAAATATAACTTGAATACCTAATGATATACATATAAAAAAATCATTTTACCTTAAATAACCATTTATTTTTTATATTAAAACACATAATATACTAAATGCGTGTTTTGAAATAATTCGCGATCATTTTGAAGAATAAATATATTCAATTTTTTTGCTAAGACTTTCTAAGTTATAAATTACTCCAAACCAGGGTTGATAAAATCATGATTTTTTTAAAAATAAAAAAATCGGATTTTTTTTATTTAAATCAGATTTTTTTAAATTTAAATTTATTTAAGTATAGTATTTGATACAAATATATATGTTAACTTAAACCGTTCAAGTTAGAGATCCAAATCAATTAATACATGCAAATTCTTTTTACATGTAATTAAAAATATATATAATTAAAGATATATATATGAATAATTCATAAATCAGTAAGAAATAATTACTTAAGATAGGATTTTCTGCTTGTTTTAATACTTACTTTTCAATTATCTATAACATAATTTTAAAAAATCCCTTTTCGGCAAGCTTGAAGGCAAAGGTAGATTCTTTTACGTTAATGTTACAAAAGTAATGAAATATTACATATTGATCAATACAGACGTAGACAATGCTTCGTTTCTACACATTGCAATATTTACTTTGTGATTCTGTTTTCATGACACTTAATTTTTTACTATACCAAGGTTTTATCATTCCATTTTTCATTCCAAAAAGTTATGATAGATTTTTCGGTGAGTACATTGGTAAATTTTTTTTTATATCTCAACACATAATCATTCAACAGGTAGGAGTCGTAAAGAAATAAACATCTCAGCAGTGCAAATATCTCCTAGATAACATTAAGCCAACTTATCTGAGACAGTAACAAGAAATTGACTCTTGAAACGAATGAAAAAAGACTCTAGATTTAAAAATTAATTTATTTAATCTAGGTTACAATATAATTGTGCGAACATTACTTTGTCATATGGTAAAATCACATGACATGAAACACTTAAATACTACTAAAATGGGCTCATTTAGAGAACTTCCTGGTTACAGAGATAATAGTCACTAAATTCTTAACATATAAGAGAATAAAAAATATTAAACATTGTGAGTGGCAAATTTAATATGTGTGTTTAAAGCATAGGATATGAATGCAGCCAATTTGAACAGTAAATTTAAATCTCCATCGACGGTTAAAACCAAATACTTAGGCAGAAAATCCCAAAACTATTTTAAAGTTAAGGAGATAAATCAAATCTCCTTCTTCAAATCTTCAAATTTTAAAGTATCTATTAAACGATATAAATATAAAAGCGAAAATGGGTAAAACAGATAGAGCGTATAATGCTAAAAGCGCGATACACACATTCAAGCAAAGACCCAACATGGCGGCTGTTTACCCATGTGACTGGCAACTTCCAATCAAAATCGAAAGCGGCACGAAGTCTATGGGGAAAAGAGTGTCGCTACTTAAGAGACGTATTCAGGGCTTTAACTTACTACGGGGAGGTTATGGAACAATTTGGCGCTGGAGAGAACTTTTCATTTTGATGTTTGGGTTTTCACATAATTGTACTGTACCATAAATCGATAAACGTATTTTTATGACATGTGTTTAGAGACTGTTACGACGGTAATATTCCTCAGGATTAAACATTTTAAGTATTGAATTCAGGCAAACGATGTTAAAATTAGAAGAAAAACTATATGGCATCGAAATTAGCATGATAGAAAAGATTATTTTTTTATTTCAAATCAGAAATCAATTTCGGGGTATAATATTCTCCAAAGTTATCAAGGAAAACAACCAAATTCATTTACTCTTTAATTAATAAAGATTAAAAAAATGGTCCCGATGTCACATTCTCCCACCACCTCTATGTCTGATCATACAAAATTTCATAGCTGTAAGTCTAGCTGTCTGCCATCGCGAATTCAAACGCACACACATTCATTTTTCTTATTAGTAGAGATAAATAATATGCTACAGCTATTTTTAACTATATTTTTCAGACATCATAGCTTGCAATATTGCTTCAATAGTAATTAAAATAAATGGAAATCATATTTAATATTATTAGTTGCGTGGCAAAAACTAGAATGATTGTTTTTCGTTTCTTGTAAAATTTAAAAAATTTGAACCTCATCATTTTTTCCTCGGACCCTTCATTTCATCCGGTTGAATTATTAAAACGTGAAAGTTGCAATATTAGATGCTATTACTATTTATGGCTGGATTATTATTTAGTATTCGATACGCTACATATCGTATACCGAACAGAGAAAAAGGAACCGAAATTTGTGTCTCGGGTTCGATGAAAATATTAGACAGCGAGTATGTCTGTTCAACATAGATATGCTTCGAATTCCCGAAATGAAATCGCTACATTGCCGTTTGCGATTTTTATGTATTGTGAAAAGCCTATCAAATAGGGTGGGCCGAAAAAAACTTTTTTCCAAAACGCTATAGTTCGGAAAACTTGCCTCTAGGGTAGATAAGTAAAATGCAAAAAAATCTTTTTTCTTTTGCTTACATCTGGCGGTAGCGCATCGACCCTAAACTTTTCGAAAATATACGATTTTCATAATTTTTCAAATAACGAGAAAAAAGTCAAATAACTTCTATAACATGTAGCTATAGGTATAGTTTAGTAGAACAAAGTGTAGGAAAGATAAATAAATGAAAAAATAACATATTTTATAATTTCCTAATAGTCAATTACACTAAAAGAAACACATCTTTCTACAAAAAAAATCGACAAATTTCCATTGAAACAAAAAGTTGTTTCTGATTGTGTAAAATTTCAATTTGTAATCAAATATAGCCCTGTACTTGCCTTCAGTTTTTTTTTGGTACTTTGAAATGAGATTTGCTTTTGAAAGACGTGGCATTGAAGATCTTGAAAGAAGTGTAGTTCTTATAAAACCATCGCTGGAATTAGAAGAGACGTCTTTTTTGTTACCTCGGTTACCAGCTTCACAAATCGTTCCACTGCTTGGGTGTGACATGGGAACTTGTCAAAGTTCCACTCAACCGCTGTTCCACCTGATTGGACCTAAGACCAAATATCTTGATTCGTGAAACTTCGCAGCAAAGGTGGTGGTGAAAATGAAGTAGTGTTCCAGTGAATTATTTCAATGTAGTCTATAGTAGACACCATTAACGAAAAAATACTTTCAGATAGAGCCGATACGTCAGGCAAACATATGGAAAACTCTTAGATTTCAAACAACAAATTTTCGAGAATTTAATCACTCTCTCGCCGCAGTCACTGACCTAAATCCAGGTCCGGAATAATGTACAGAAGTAGTTGTTAAGTAACAAATATTACGAAAAATGAAATAACAAAACATTTAATTGCGAGTTACATTCAGGAGAGCTCGTTTCAATACCTTACTTCTAAAAAAATTAAAAGTAATTTTAAACAGAGTGATAAAAAATTATTATCGGGATACTGACCAGTAAACTAAGAAAATAATATTTAAACAACTTGTTGGGCCACCATTAAACAACTTTTTGTAGACGATTTGCTATAGAATTTACCAATTTGATACAAAATGATTGGTAGATTACGGGCCATATTTGACCAAACTCTTTGCTTACCATCCGAACCAAAAATGTTATATTTGCTTTTGAAAAGAAAAATTTCATTTTTGGATTGGATGGTAAGCAAAGAGTCTGGTCGAAGAATAGTCCCTATTGGTTTATTTTCAACATTCTTTGTTTTTCTGAACCTGCAGATAACATTCAATATTTATCCAATATGTTCATAATAGATTTACTCAGCTTCAATTTTTATCCTATACCACGGACAGACAAAACTGAAAAATTCTAGTAATAGACATACTCAGCTTCAAAATATCTCATATATCACATCAATTCTATCAGATTTTGCTCCTCTCCAGAAAAGGCTTTTTCGCCATTATTACATGTTAGTTACAGTGGAAGTTTTCTTAACGAGCATAATTCGTTCCAGAAGCTTATTCATAACGGTAAACAGTTTTTGCCATATAATTTAGTGTGAAATGCGATAATGCGTTTCACGCCGAAAAAAATACTCAATAAATTTTATGTATAATGTTTCTTTAAAGAAAATTGTATATAACATTGTTAAGGAGCGTGAATCATCTTCATCTTTTCTTCTATAGCGGAATCAACTTACCTGGAATGCGAATTCAATTTTCATAAAACAAAAATAGTTTATTACTTAATTCGTTTTCACTAGACAGCTTTCTAGAGATATTTCTTCTTGCCGACATTTCAAAAATTGCTTCAGGTTAATTGTTACATTACTTTCAAAGTTATCAATAAAAATTCCAAATTTTACTTTAACATTAGATATTAAAAATTTGATTTGAATATAATTTCGAAACAAAAAAGCTAGGATGATGAAACTTGGTATTTGAGCTTAGATTTTGTTGCAGTTTTTAGATTTATTAAGAAAAATGTGTGTTTAAATTGGAAAAATTGAAGTTAATGCAATTATAAATACGTATATGACTCCTTATGAGAATTTTAAATATGAAACCTTTTACTAGACGTTATTCACTGAAATTTGGTAACTTTTGTGTTGATATGCGATGAATGACGGCAAAATAATGCAGGGTGGCTCCTTTATTCCCCGCGACTGTAGAATTAGATGTTAAATGGCTTGGAAGGTTACTTGCATCCATTAGGGACATTCCTATAGACCATAGGTTCCCAACCTGTGGTACGCGTACACGAAGGACCTTTTGTAGGTACGCAAAATCAAATTTGTTAATGGCGGAAACAAGAAAAGATAATTTATAATACAAAGATTATCCCTCCCTGGCATAGGCCTTATGGCAAGAAGGGATTTAAACATAAGGGATTAACGAGAAGAACACGAGGGATTAAAAAAGTTTGAGAAATTTTTCCTAGTACACTCTTGCTATTTAATAACTATACCACTTGAGTATTTGACTATTAACGAAGTGTAATTTTTAGCTGTCCTTTTTAGTAGCCTTGAGCCAAATTTATTTTTAGCTGTAAGTTAAAACGAAATACATACAATAATGGTTACATTTGCTTTGGCGTTGAAATTATACTATTACAAAAATGAAATAAAATGTAAAATCAAAAAAAATTCTGCAAATGTTATTCGTTTCAGTCATTTCATTTTTAAGCTAACTTTGGCTAACCTTAACATTGATAAAAACTTGGCATAAACGGATGGGAGGGAGTTGAATATAACAGTAGGGGGTACGCGAAAACAAAAAGAATAATCAAGGGATACGCGAGGGAAAAAAGTTTTTGAACCCCTGCTATAGACAATGAATAAATTTGGCTCAAGGCTACTGAAAAATAATAGTTAAGTCTCTATCACAGTTTGAAGTTAAAATTTCTTTGTTAAGGGAACCATGAATATCAAATTATGTATAAGAAATTGAGTTGAAATTAAACACAATCAGTATTCCTGGAGGCATATTTACAAACCCTACCCTGATAGAACTGACGTCGTTTTCAGCTCTCGCACGCAGCGTACGGCAATCTTAACAAAACAAGAGTCGTCCTACCTTTCTTCTCCGTTTTCCCACATTTGAGCACAGAAAACATTCTTTCGTGTGTTGTAATATTTTTAAAAATGAAATTATTTTTTTAAAACATCATAAAAAATAAAACATCCCGCACTCTAAGAAATTATACTAATGAAAAGTACTCGCACGAGAGCAAAGAACGACGTCATCGGCTCTCGGTGAAGCGAGCCAATCATTTTGTCCGATTTCCTGCCTCAGTTCTATCAGGGTAGGGTTTGTAAATATGCATCCTGGAAAGCAATCGGTCGCCTTGTTCTAAATAACTATTACATAAACAATAATTATAAAGCATCAAAATATCATGATTAATATTAAAACGTTAATTAAGATTGAAATTTACGCAATAATTGATTTGAATTCTGAATTGATTGGGTGCTTGCTTAGTTTTACACTTCGTAAACAAAATGTTAGGTCAATGAGGAAGTACTACGACTTAAAAGGATACTGGAATTCGAACATTAAAACAAACCAAACAACAGTAACCGGTAATATAACAACCCGTCATATTTACAGGTAAGATAAGCTAAACTCGCAATTCACAATAGCAGACACCTTGTAATGGACCGTTAGTGAATATTCTGAAATTTTATGAAAGATTATGGAGTATCTTTTTCTTCATATTCATTTTTATTTAACTATGTTTGTTTCGTTCATTCAAAGAATGAATTTTTTAGTGGATTTTTGCTCACTTTCTGAAGGTCTAGATCTCCGAAATTTTTTACAGTTTATGAGTTCCTGTTCCAGATGATAATATATTATTTTAATAATTTCAGGAAGCAATTATCAATTGATCAATTTTATTTAAATGTTGATTTCAAAGCAGAGGCGCCATCTAGGAATGAATTTGAGCTTAATATTTATAATAATATTTTTGTTATGAATTGTGAAATATATTAAGGACTAAAAAAATCATGATAATGAAATCTTTTTTAAAATACGCTTTTATTACTGAACTAAAATGCAGGAAATAATTGTGTTATCAAAAATTTGGACGTCAGAACAAAAGCGTAAAAGCTTGACGAGCTGAAAACAAAACTATAAAGAAATGAAATCACAGTAAATAGTACAAGAAAGAAAATTTCTAAGCATTTATTAAAAATGGAAATATATTATAAATGTGATTAAAATTCCTGTTTGTCATTAAAATAAGTAAAATGTGATTGAAATTTCTTAGAGTAAGTACTTAAGTAAAACTATGCAAAGGAAAATTACTCGTTAAAAGAATAATTATTAGGCTTATAAGCATAATTACAATTTTAAATATTAAAAATGTTTTGTTATGCATTTATCATATTATTGTGCATTCTGTATTATTGTTGCAATGAACAAAATGTTTATTTTATTTACAGAAATAATTTTTGAATTCAATTCTGTCCTTCTTTTGATTGTAAAAAGTTGGTCATCTTATTTTTGTCATATTCGTACGATTTATTTTCTTAACTGTCTTGTTACACTATGATCATTTGTAATAGAAGGAAACTACGTAGCATACAATAAATGAACTCTGGTATAAGGCTGATTTGAAGGACTGAAAATCTTCTTACGAAATGATTTAGTAAGTATTGCTTGAACCAATTTGTCTTATCATTCACATCTTTATACATTTTCCAAACAGAGATTTTTGATGTGCAGAGACGTTTTTATTAAACTGTTACCACTATTTTTTAAAAATATTTTCTTATATAAATTTTCTAAACTTTAGAACATCACATAATTTTGAATTATTGATTGACTATTTATTTATGGCTTGGAATTTTATATCCGAGCTGGTAAACGAAAATTAGTGTTCAAGTTATCTCTTAAAAGATCAAAGAAAAAGACCGTGGGAATTTTTCCTTTCTTGAGATTTCAGCGTAATCTGTTAAATCGGTAGTTTTATGATATGTATTTGGAAACGGTTAGGACGATAATATTCCTCAAGATTATACATTTAAAATATTGAACTGGAAAACGATCTTAAAATTAGAAAATAAATATATACCGCAACTAATTTGGTATCATAGAAAATAAAATTTAAAAAAATTTTGTACAGAAATCTTATATGTGGTATAATATTTTCCGAAGTTGTGAAGGAAAAACGCCAAATTCACTTTATATTTAATTAATAAAGACATAAAAATTGCCCTGAAGTGCACATTGCCCCCCCCCCCCTCTATAGAATGTTTGAGCAAAATGTCATTGTTCTATGTCCAGCGGTCTTCCTGGCGAGTTCAAACGTACACACATTCGTCTTAGTAGAGATATATAAATATGCTACCGCTCTATTTAACTATATTTCTGAGACATCATGGTTTGCTGAGTTGCCTCAATCTATAATATAAAACAGAAAATGCATATGTATGTCACAACATCTCCTCCTGAATGGTGAACGGTGGCGCCATGAAATCTGCACGCGACATTCTGGTATACAGTTCTAAGTCAACTGTGCTATTTTCAACTTTCTGAATAGTTCTTAAGATATTCATTTAAATAACGAATATTAGCCGCTGTTAAGCCTAATGTTTAAACGATTTTCGCCAATAACTTCTGAAATATTTATTGCACGACATTAATTTTACACCATCTGAAAGAGCAAAAAATTATCATTTTAATGATACTATTTCCATTGCGATACAGACTGTTCTCTAATTGCAATTAACGCTTAAAATTAATTTTTAACGCAATTTCTGTAACAATACTTTCTATTCTTATAAAATTAAATTCAAAACATTTTACTGTTTAACAAATCCTTCATTCACATGCGTTTTCCAAAGTGAAAATTAATATAAGAAAACATTCTTTTCTTTGGACATTTTTACTTCCATGGTAGACTTTTCATTACCGGTATTATATCTTAGCATATACCTCTCTTAATATGGTTGCAGAGTCCAATTAATGTGCAATTGGATTAATTACTGTTTCTGTGAGATGTTTTCTAAAAATATCCTTTTGCGATTTTGATGTACAGTGGGTTGCCAATATAATGTGCACAACATGAAATTTGCATATTTATTCGAATATATCTCGAAAATCTGCATGGATTTTCTTAGAACTTGTAAACATTATGCTTGAACACACACTCTATGGTAAAGATTCTATCAAAAGAGTATTGAGAGAACCGAGCAGAAAGCGAAGAAGACAAAAAACATTTCGACTCATCCAGTTTGAAAGAAATCATATACCGAGATGAAACTTTCATCAATGGTTATGTTTGATGTGCATAATATTTACATGTATTTTCGTAAACATGGCACAAATATTCAGAAAGATGTAAAGGTTTCTTAAAAATTCCCAACAATTTCCTCATGTTTTTTGCTTTTAACTTACAGAATTTAAAACCAAATTGTATGAAGTTAACAGAATAAGTTGTAATGTTTTAGAGAAGCACTGCATTTTAATTTGAAACAAATACTTTGATTATTAAAGGAAATATGAGTACTTAAGTAAATGATTTTTTACTGCGTATGTGCAAAATGTAGCATGTATACTTATACGTTAAATACATTACAAATTGTAATTTTAAATTAAAGTTCGAGGATTACAATTCTTAGATTCAAGTTTAAAGATTATTTGTTTCTGGAACAACCCTCATTTTTTAGCTTTTATTAGAGTGTACCGACATTCTCCAAGTTGCAATGCCGATATCTTTCTAAATACTAATGGCCTTGAACTGGAAATTTTATATAAGTTGCCCTATATACCTGGCTCAAAAGTCATGAAAGCAAAACCACGCTACATTTCGCACATGCATAGTGAAAAATCATTTACTTAAGAACCCATAATTCCTTTATTAATAACAGTATTTACTTCAAATTTTAATACAATGCATCTGAAATATATTGTCACGTATTCTGTAAGTTTCATAGAATTTGTTATAAAACGCTGCATGTTATAAGCAAAAACCATGCTGAAAAATTTGGGATTTTTTTTAAGAAATGAAATTTTATGAAAATTCATGTAAATATCTACACATCAAACATAGCCATTGATGAAAGTTTGATCTCATTATCAGCTTTCTTTGAAACAGGATGAGTCGAAATTTGGAAAAAGGAATGAATTTTTGGTTGGTCCCCTAAATTATATCGTGATCAATCTTCGCTGTAAAATGCGAGTTCAATCCTAATCTTTACATGTTCGAAATTCTAAGAAAATCCTTGCCCATTTTCCGGAGAAATTAAAAAAATATGCAAATTTTAAAGTACCCATATTATATTGGCAACCCACTGTATTATGTGAAGACTATGAAATGAATGTAGGTACTTCAATAAAGAACAAGCGAAAATTCCTTAAATCATGTTTCAAATGAGCAAAGGTATTCTGACAACGCATTTGTAAAATATCTTCCGATTTGGCATAAAATGTCTAACATTGTTTTGTTTCGCAGTCCCTGTGAAGTCTGTCGTCTTCTGCAATAGTTCTGCTTTTTCATGCATTTTATCTAAAGTTTTCTGTATTTTTAATGGGTGTAACTTTTTGCATTTTTACGTAACTTCGTGTATCATTTTGTTTAAAATCGGTTGAAAATTCCATCTTTACAATATGTAACAGATTGAGTTTAATATTAAAGTGTGACAAAATTACCGAGTCTGAACACATCTAAAAATTCCTTCCCCCTCCTCCGCTCCTGCAATGATCAATGTAGGAATATAATAGAAATTAGAAAATAAAACAACCTGTTCAGAAAGTAGGACGAATCTACTTAGTTATCAATGGTAGAAAAGAACAAAAACTAAAAAAAAAAAACATACAGAAATATAAAATATTACTCACTGAAGTGTTATTTCTATTCTTTCGCACTTTGGCACAAAATCTTTAATTGCTATCAATTTCTTTAAATATTTCATATATGAACAGAATCGTGTCATTGATATTTTTTGGTTTTCTTGAAAATGTATTTTCTTGAACAATAAACAAATGTATGTTATGTAATGTAATAAAATATATCAATATAAATAAAAGAGAAATATCATAAATTGTTATTACGATAAAAAATTCTGAACTTCTTAATAGATTTTCTTTAAATTTTCTCACAAATAACTGTGAAGTAAGGGAGGACTCACTGAAAATTTCATGGCTAATGATTTAATATTTTTTATTAATTCAAAACTATCATATTATTGTGCATTCTCTGTTGCTTTTGCAATAAACAAAATGATTCTTTTATTTACAGAATTTATGTTTGAATTCAGTTGTGTCCTCCTTTGATTGCAAAAAATTGCTCATCTTAGTTTTGTCATATTCGTACAATTTATTTTCCTAAGCTGTCATGTTACACAGTGATCTTTGGTAATAGAAGGAAACTACATAGCATACAAAAAATGAACATTCCTTCAATTGAATTGAGCGCAATTATTCTAGACATAACTCTGGTATGAGGCTGATTTGAAGGACTGACAATCTTACGAAAAGATTTAGTAAGTATTGTTTGAACCGATTTGCCATAGAATCATTCACATCTGTATTCATTTTCCAAAGATAGATTTTTGATGTGCATAGACGCATTTATTAAACTTTTACCACTATTTTTTAAAAACAGTTTCTTATATTTTTTTTTTAAACTTGGAAACTTTACAATTAAGACATATTTTGCCAGCTATTTATTTATAGCTCGGAATTTTATACCCGAGCTGGTAAACGAAAATTGGAGTTGAAGTTATCACTTGAAATATCAAGACGATGGGATTTTTCCTTTCTTGAGATTTTAGGGCAATCCGTTAAATCGATGGTCATAGTTTTATGATATGTATTTGGACACGGTTAGGACGATAATATTCCTCAAGATTATACATGTAAAATACTGAACTGGGGAAACAATATTAAAATTATAAATAATATATACGGCAACTAAATTGGTACCATAGACATTAATTCTTTTAAAAATTTAGTACAGAAATATTTTTTGGTGTATAATATTTCCCGAAGTTATCAAGGAAAAACGCCAAATTCACTTAATATTTAATCAATAAAGGCTAAAAAAATTGCTCCGACGTTGAGATGAGAACCATTGTGAGAAATTTTTATTGGACTTTTTGTTACTTATTTAAAGCTTGGGATTTTATATCGAAGCTGGTAAACAAAATTTGCAATGTACTTACTAAAATAATAATTATAAGGCATACAAGCATAATTACAATTTTAAATATGAAAAATGTTTTGTTATGAATTTATCATATTATTGTGTATTCTCTGTTGCTTTTACAATAAATAAAATGATTCTTGTACTTACAGAATTTATTTTTGAATTTAATTGTGACCTCCTTTTTATTGTCAAAAGTTGGTCATATTATTTTTGTTATATTCGTACAATTTATCTTCCTAAACTGTCTTCCTACACAATGATCTTTTGTAATGTAAGGAAACGACATAGCATACAATAAATAAAAATTTCATCAATTAAATGGACCGCAATTATTCTAGACTTAATGCTGGTATGAGGCTGGTTTGAAGGACTGACAATATTCTTACGAAATGATTTAGTAAGTATGGATTAAACCGAATGGCCTTAGAATCATTCAGATCTGTATTCATTCTCCAAAGATAAATTTTTGATGTGAATATACGTATTCATTAAAGTGGTACCATTAATTTAAATAAAAATTTTATTATTTAAGATTTTTAAACTTTGCCCTTCACACACATTATGTATGCAAGATCAACTATTTATTAATAGCTTGGAATTTATATCCGAGCTGGTAAACGAAAATTAGTGTTGAAGTTTTCACTTGAAAGATCAACGAGGAAAACGCTGGGATTTTTTTCCTTTCTTCAGATTTCAGCGCAATCCGTTAAATCGATTGTCGTTGTTTTATGATATGTATTTGGAAACGATAAGGACGATAATATTCCTCGAGATTACACATTTCAAAGACTGAACTGGGGGAAATGATCTCAAAATTATAAAAAAAAATATACGGCAACTAAATTGGTAGCATAGAAAATATTTTTTAAAATTTAGTACAGAAATCATTTTTGGTTTGTAATATTTTCCGAATCATCAAGGTGAAATGGCAAATTCCCTTAATATTTAATTAATAAAGATTAAAAAAATTGCTCCGAAGTGCACATTCCCCCCACCTCTACTGAATATTTGATATTTTGGAGAGTGTGAAAAATAAAAACAATACAGCAATTAATTGCGACGAAGATGATGTACATGGAAATGATTTATGATGCAGAAATCATCAAACCTACGTATGAAGAAATGCTAAAATCATTTGAAACAATACGCCTGAAGGGGCTTTTAGTGCGTTGCAAAGATGCGAGACGTATTATGAGAGAAAACACATTTTCAAACAAAAAACTCAGATAAAATTAACAGACTTTACCAGTAATTAAATTTAAGGAGGCATGTGGTAATGTGTGCTTAAAATGACTTGTTATAATAAATGCGATAATCTCATTAATTTTAATATAAAATTATTTTTAAAATTGAAAATAAAAGTGTATTCCCGGACGTTTCGTTTTATTCTTGTTTTCCTTGCAGATTTCTTTTTGGTGCGAAAGATATTTAAAACAAATAGATATTAATTTACAAAATAAAGGTGTGATTAATTACTTTTTTAATAATATTTAATATTTATGAGTTTAAAATCTGTTCTGTGTAGTTTAAAGTATTTTAAAAGGTGAATCTCTATTTAGCGAATTTTCCATATAACGAACTTCTTTTTCAGGATTTAGCGACTTCGTTAAACACAGGTCCGACTGTAGTTCCTTTCAGTTGATATAGTAGCCTTTTCAGACGGGAAAGTCCTTTTTTTGCAGTGATAAGAAGAAAAGGATAAGTTAGTTCAATTGTTTATTAATTATATTACTTGCATGTACAATATATATCAGTAAATAAAATTGTAAAAAAAAGTTTCTTTTCTGGAATTTCATATAATTTTAGATTTTCATAGAACTTTTTTGCATTAATAGGGACACTAGGCTTAGGAAGGAAATAAAACATAGATTTTTCACGCAGGATTTCCTTAGTAGTTTTTCAGTTCATTTCGTGACATGTAATATTAATATACAAAATATTATCGAAAAAATATAACTTGAACATTAATTGGTTAATAACGAGACAAAAAATATTTTCAATTAGGATTTTCAAAAAGTTAAAAGTAAAAATATGATTCGGACTGGAAATCCATAGATATTATAACTTTACCTAAATATGTATATCAGTTCAAAAAATATTCGTACAAATAAAATAAGTGATAAAATCTTAAACTATGCAAGTAATAGCAGAAGTTACCTACTTTATCATAGGTTAGGGTAGGTAACTTCTATCTGTACGATAATTAGGTAACTTCTATCTGTACGATCATCGGGTAACTTTTAGGGCCAGAATTAAACTTTTCTACATCCTAGGCCAAGATATATTCGGAGCT
>BGPR01026098.1:0-21799 GCA_013235015.1 Araneus ventricosus | reverse complement strand
TCTAATGCTTCCGTTCTGATTACGTATTGCTTATTTGACGGGAAATCTCTCAGAATGATGGCGAAGCAATTTGCAAACTTAAATCATACCATGACGGGTGATTTTTTCTAGTGAAAATATAATATCATTAAAAATGTAAAATAAAAACTTATTTGATGAGATATCCAGCTCAGTTTACGACGGAGATTCAGATATCATGTGGAAAGTAGTTTTCTGTTTTTTAAACTCTCTTAACTGGTTTTCTCAACTCTGGTGAGAATTTCGCTTTACGACTCAGTAGTCCTTGAACTAAAATTCAAATTTTCTGTTTTTTTGCTTAACTTCTGTTTACTGTTTTATCTAAAATAAGACGGTAGTTATGTTTTCCAAAATATGTAATTACCAAGATATACAGGATCTCCCATATAAGTTTTTTGTGGTGTTTTGGCGAGTAGATCAAATTCGCTATGAGACCCCAATGGGAGGACATGTGTAGTCTTACGTTAAAAAATTTGTTTTCAGGAATCAGCATTACCCTCCATAGAATTTAAAAAAAAATAAACCAAAACTATGTCCCGCTTGTACAGTTTGGTAACTTCTCGATAGTTCACGCTGTTTAATACAAACACGAACGCTCTTTAATAAGTCACTCCGATTCCTAAGTTGGTCGCCAACTAAACAAGTAACTTAAGCGCGATGTCCTCTTTTTATCATCGATCAATTTTAGAAAGTATACCATTATGTCCATGTACGAACCTTCACTACCCAATCAGCTCCATGATGCAATACAAACACGAACACTCTTTAATATGAGTCTCCAATTTCTAGTTGAATGTAACTAAAACAAGTAGCTTAAGCACGTGTCTTCTACTTTTGTGTCTTATCCCGATCAATTTTAAAAAATATACGCTATATCCATAATGCGGTTATGCTTCAATCAGTTCCCTTGATGCAACAACCAATACAGGCAACTCTTTGAATCACTCGAATTCCCTAAGTTGAATCTGCAAACCAGTAACTTAAACGTATTTTCCCCTTTTGTTTTATCCCGATCCAATTTTTTAGCAAGGCCGGGTACCAAAAAGAATACTTACGTTGTAAGCTGAACAGTGCCTCAGATGTTCTTGCGTTGTCCGGCGACCACCATTAGTTGATATTTCACGTATTGTCATTAAAACATGTCGCATCTCGATGTTTTCATTGTTCGGCCACTGTGGGAAAAAAAAAGAGAATTCTTTCTTCAATTCATTGATTTCCCACATGACTCGAGGCTTCAAAAAAAGAATCGATTCCATCTTAGGGAACAATGTTTCGACAGAATCAAATAGTACTTTGGGATATAATGACACCGATATTTTATAAAATCATTCCTGCATCTTTCTTTTTTCAAGAAAAGTCTTTGGCTATTAACCTACAGTAAGTGGTAGGGAACATCTGTGGACACGTGAGAAATTTCCTAGTTTATTAAGCATAGTTTTTTGACCCACCATATTATAATAATATTTCGCGATAAATAATAGGAGTTCATGAGCCGGTTCACCCTCAACGAGATAAAATATCTGTCGCAAAAAGCACCGAACCTGTACTATTAACCTAATAAAATATCTATATAACTCAATGAAAACAGTATTTAACGTATTTTGTGCGATTGCTTTTATTTTAATTCAGTTAAAACTCAACGTTTTTCGAGCTAATAGATGTTTAATATGTATTTTAAAGATCAAGGGAAATACATGCCTTGACTATGAATACACAAGTCATACTACATACTCTACGCGCAATACCGTCGTGCCCATACGATGCATTCTATGCATTCCTAGTCTGATACTTGCATACTATGCATGTCTGTGGCCAATGCAAATCATGCTTGAATACTATACCATGTCTGTGTAGTGATACTTAGATACTACATACCGATACTATACAAGTCATGCACTTGCATACTAACCATCTCTGTGTATGAAAGTCATTGCTTGAATATATAAAATATAATGTATTACAAGTGATACTACATATATGCATGTATATACTCTTAGAAAGACAGAAATTAGCAAGATGCAGCAAAACCTTATTGGACCTTTAAGGATTAAGAGTATATTGTTAACTACGATATGGACAGTTGATAGCAGAATGCTTAGACATATTTTTGATTATTAGTAATTTAGCTAGAATTTAATTTATACAATGTGTTGAAGGAGATACAATTTTTCAAAATTAGGTAATTATCATATCTTCAAATCCTATTATAATTTGTTCGATCATCATAAACATCCATAGCAATAAGATATAAAAAAAAATAAAACTGGAAGATTTTACTTTGCTTGCGAAAGCGGAATAGGTTCAAATACCCTTCAATGACATAGACACAACGGAATTAACTGAACAAGAAAGGCTTCCATAGTTATGTTTAATAAAATTATTTAAATTAAATTAAAATTTAAATTATTAAAATTAAAGGTAAAATTTAAATTATTAAGAATTAAGAATTTAAAATAAAATCTTCCATTCAATTTCTTTGTTTTTTTGTTTTAGCTGCAGTGCGCTGTAAACATCGTTTAAATTTTATTTTCTAAACTTTATTTTCTAGAATTTTCCATTATCTAAATTTAATTGTTTATAAATAAATTTTTTTGTTGTTTTTAATTTACAAAGTTTAAGTTAAAGTTTTTTTATTTTTTTAAAATTTATTCTAATTTTTCTCAGTTTTATTATTTATATGCTCTATGTTTAAATAATATATTCTAAAATGAGAATAAATTTGGACAAACCATTCTATCAGTTTGAAATATTTGAAGCAGCCAAGAAGATTTAACAATAATTTGAAATCTCAAGAGTATTTTCAGTATTGCACTGTGGTGATAATCTATCTATATTTAAGTGAAATTGCATGATGACCTGGGAATTTGCTCAAAGCGTATTTTTTTTTTACCACCACGGTTCTGTAATTTTAATATCCAAATATCGCTAAAGTGTCGCGCCTTTACTGTTCAGTTAATTAGAACAAATTAATTTGTAAAATAATATGTTCACCATGACTATTAGTTTTTTCTTATTCAGCTGAAAAAAATCTTTCAAAACTAATCATTCAGTTTTATCGATTTAAACTCTCGAATATTTCATTTTTTCATAAGAGTTGTTTTTTTAACACTTATTCTACATACTTATTGGATGACGTTTGATTGACTGAACAATTTTAAAAAAAAATTCACACACTTTATATTACCAACTTCTTTAGTAAAAAAGAAATCAGATAAATAAATCAAATTAAAGTTTTATTATAACTCAAAATGAATTTTAAATGGTTTTTAAATCCCAAATCTTCAGCTGAAAAGGAAAATAATTATTTATGTTATTTCACTCTTACTTCCGTCACTCATAGTAGCGTCTAGCTCATCTGACCAACTGCCGCAGACCACTCCTGCATGGCTGTTACCTATAAAAATGAAGTGCATTGATAATTGACAAGAAATGAAGATAAACAACTACAACAACTTTAGAAAGCATACATCTAAATAATGGATCAACTAAAATTTACTGCATCGATTAGGAATTAGAAATTTTAAGTAACTCTTGTTCAATATAACACAAATATTTATGATAATCAGACAAAGGATTATGATAAACGCCTGCACTAGTCTTGTTTTCTCAGAGTGGGCCAGATCCTTGTGTTCTTTTACTCACCTAACTTCTTGTTTTTGGGTTGAAAATTTTGCTCGTACTTGTTACACATGTTTTACATATTTTTAGAGAATACATTTAATTTTTGCTACAGACGCACCTTTCTTAATCGCGATTCTCTATAATCAGCTTATCCCAAATTTGTGGATCTTTTTTTCTCTGTTTCGTGACTCATTTTCAATTATTATTTAGAGGTCCCTTAATGATATCAGAGCTACACAAAATTTTCTAACATTGATATCTTAGTTAATAAGAATTAAAAGGTAAAACCAACAATAGAAAAAGGTAACACTGATTACATTCTTTAGATGAGATGTAAGACCATTTCCACTAGCAAATGATTTCCGCCGAAACTTTGGCAACACCGAACCCATAGTTACAAGATAAAAAAAGAAAAATGAAATATAATTAATCCTAACTAAAGAAACTGTATTAAAAAATAGTTATTAGCAAATATCCATACAACTTTAAGAAAATTTATCGTTATCTTTTCTTCAAAAAATCTTGCTGTATCAAAAGGACAAAAACATTTTTACGTTTTGCGAAGCAAAGTCTTTCTAAGTCACCTGTTTGGGTGTGCCGCCATAGTAGGCAGAGATTTAACATCTAGATCTGAGTATATCTTTAATCAATTGTTCAACCATCTGACTACCTCCATTAATCTGCAGTACGCTACCGCTAAAAATCAAGGAAAACAAAGGCACACCTCACAACAATCAGACAAAATGTCACAGACTCCTGAAATCAGTTCTGAAGTACGTATTCAGCAGCTGGAACCAGGGTTACAGACTATTCAGCAGCATTATCCTCTCACCTTCCCAAATTAAAACTTGCATTTAATATAGATCGCTCGGTTTGCAGAAATTTTGGCCACCATCGCGTATATTCACTCAATGTTCGAAATACGGTTGCGCAATATGGTCATTCAGCTTCCGAAATTGCGGCAGCATCTGCGCTGGTCGTGGGCTTCCTATGATTACATCGCATACGCGCGTAACGGTCACTCCGCTTTACAAATTGCAACAGCATCGCACCACGGATCTTCGGCTTCCTAAGTTACATCTTGCATCGCATATGATCGCTCAACCGAAATTACGGTTCAGCATCACGCATATGAGTCGCCTCGGCTTCACGGTACGGCTTGGCATCTATATAGTCATTCAAAGTTCGTAGCATATATACTCTCATATATATATATATATATATATCGAAAAAATTCACTCAATATTGGCCTTCCCTTCCCATATTGCCCAATTCGGATAACTTATGGCTATGATAAAACAATGCAATGAAGCGGAAGTGAGCCTCAAATATGTCTGTAATTAAATAACTAATATGCATTGGCGATTTGCAACCGTTGGCTTTCCGAAGAAGTACAGATTAATGGATTTGAAATAATAGAATTTTTAATGTTTGACTTCTGACATTTGAGAGATGATACGCCAAAAATTTTGACTTGCAATAACTTAAGAATACAAAATTTGGAAAATGATTATACGGGCACTTATCTTTTGTTGAAAGCAAAGAAGAAACGGCATTCTATTTCAACTTCTTTTATTCCACTTCCTACTTAGCTTAAAAAACCACAAAGGTTCTTCACCACTTATCCACTTCTGCAGGATACATTTTGCATTATATATTCTAATCGATCCAACCTTAGAGGGCCACAACTCACAATTCCCTGCGTTGAAACAACGTTTTCCAGAAAAGCAAAACTTCAATTCTTTTCTACATTTCTTAAACAAGTCTCTTATAATGAGTATTCAATAGATCTCATCAGACGACTGGGACAACTGGAAATGCATTTTGGAAACATCGAACGTCTCTTTTCTTTCGATTTTTTTCCTCTGCGAATATATTCGACTCGAGAGTTCACCAAATGAAGGTAATTAGCTTTTCCAGCATTTTTATTCTCTACTCTCTCAAACTTCTGGTTTGTAAATTTTCTCAATGGAAAGATTCTCTTTTTTTACTATTCGTTGTTGAAGTTTTTTTTGTTCTTCATCTCTTTTATCCATCTTGATATAAAAGCCTTTAAGGATTAGTGGATGCCTTGAAATGGAGAAAGCAGTAAAGTACCTATAAGATATTATAAATGCTACGATTCAAAGGTACGCCTGTGGCATTTTTTTACGACTTCTCTTTTTCGTGCTCCAGTAATATGTCGATGAAATTCGATTACGAAAGCCTGTTACGAAACCGCTTTTTTAACTGAAATTTAATTTGTTTTCAATAGTTCGTTTCGTATTTAAGATTATTTTTTCCTCATGGATAGAAAAACCTTAAATACGTGCAGTTCAATAAAAACTTAATGTTGAGTTTTTTCTGTCTACCTTTAAACTTGAGTTAAATATAAAGACGGCAAACTCAATTTTATTTAAAAGTGAATAAAACAGGATCCTTAAATATTAAACGGATCAGTTTCTTTGTAAAACAGTTAAAAGTAACGTTATCATACCTTTAAATGGGTTTTCGGTTTACAGTTAATTGATTAATTATATCCATTGAAATATAATTCTTTGCTGAATATAAAATTAGCTATGATTGATTTATTTGTGAGACGTTTAGTAAAGAACTATGGATGGATCACTTTAAAATACGTATTCAAAGGCGTTTCAATATTGTTGCGGCTGGGTAATATCTGTAAACTGAGCGTGCATGAACCGCATGATGCAAAAATGTACTGAACTGTATGATGCAAAAATGTACTGAACTGCATGATGCAAAAATATACTGAACTGCATGATGCGAAAATCGTCCTGCTCGCAATGGCTTCTATAATTAATAGGCATTGGCGACTATAATTAATAGGCATTGGCGACTATAATTAATAGGCATTGGCGACTATAATTAATAGGCATTGGCGACCATAATTAATGGGCATTGGCGACCATAATCAATGGGCATTGGCGGCTTGGCATCCATTGGCGATATGAAGGGGTACCTTCGAACGGATTTCACTCAAATAGAATTTTTAACACACGACTTTCTGCCTTTTGAGTGATGATATGCCAAACTTTTGACCTCCAATAACTTCAGAATACAAAATTTACAAAACAATCTTTCGAAACGTACCTTTCTTTTGTTGAAAACAAAGAAAAAACTCCGCTCTCTATTTCAACTTCTTTTTATTCCACTCCTTACTTCGATTAAAAAAATGCCACAAAAGTTTTTTACTACTTATCAACCTCTGCAGGATACATTTTGCATTTATATATTCTAATCGATCCAACCTTAGAGGGTCACAGCTCACAATTTCTTGCGTTGAAACAATGTTTCCCAGAAAAGCGAAACTTCCATTCTTTTCTACATTTCTTAAACAAGTCTCTTATAATGAGTATTCAACAGTTCTCATCAGACCACTGGGGCAACTGGAAATGCATTTTGGAAACATCGAACTTCTCTTTTTTTTCGTCTGCGAATATATTCGACTCGGAGAACTCACCAAATGAAGGTAATTAGCTTTTCCACCATTTTTATTCTCAACTCTCTCAAACTTCTCGTTCTTAAATTTTCTCAATGGAAAGATTCTCTTTTTTTTCTGAGATTCGTTGTTGAAGTTTTTTCTTTATTCTTCATCTCTTTTACCCGTCTTGATATAAATGCCTTTAAGGATTAGTGAATGTCTTGAAATGGAGAACACAGTAAAGTACCTATAAGATATTATAAATGCGATGATTCAAAGATACAATTGTGGCTTTTTTTTATGATTTCCCTTTTTCGTGCTCCATTAATAAGTCGATGAAATTCGATTACGAAACCTCTTTTTTAACTGAAATTTAATTTGTTTTCAATAGTTCGTTTCGCATTTAAGATTGTTTTTTCATCAAGGTTAGAAAAAAAACCTTAAATACGTGCAGTTCAATAAAAACTTAATGTTGAGTTGTCTACCTTTAAACTTGAGTTAAATATAAAGACGGCAAACTCAGTTTTATTTAAAAGTGAATAAAACAGGATCTTTAAATCTTAAATGGATCAGTTTCTTTGTAAAACAGTTGATAGTAATGTTATCATACTATTAAATGGGATTTCGGATAACAGTTAATTTATTAATTATACCCATTGAAATAGAATTTTTCGTTGAATATCAAATTAGATATCATTGATTTAATTTTGTGAGGCGTTCAGAAAATACTAGGGATGGACCACTCTAAAGGTATTTGATTTATTACTATTCAAAGGCGTTTCAAAATTATTAACTCGTTTAGCAATTTTATACATACGAAAATTTTGTAGTGCACCTTACATATCTTATTCTGATGTATATAAGTCAGCATCTACCACCACAATGGGAATTCCTTTGTCAGTAGTTAAAGATGGTGACTCGGCCCAAAGGTCTTGGTTCAAAGTACGATCCATAAGTGACTAATGGACGCAGAACGCAAACAACTCCTTCATCCACCAATAGATGGCAGCACCGATCATCAATTCCATCTTCTGCTACATACGACAGGATAGCGTAATGCAAAGCAGCTCTCCCATTTCATAGCTTCGCCTGCGTGGCTTTTGCACAAACAATGGGGTAAGAATCTGCTGTCACGCGCATATAGTTATATTCTTCCTTAGTTTTCTGATAATATCAACAAGCTGGGAGTTGCCCTTTGTGTACCGCCACTAATCATTCTGTGACGTACATAAGTAATTAATATCTACTCCGGGCAATGGGGTTCTGTTGTAGTGGTAAGATACGCGATCCGGACTCAAAAGTCTTAGGTTCAAAAGCTGGTCCTGCTACAATTCTAACGTGATAATGTTGATGTATTAACTTCTTTAAATTTCTCACGCCCTATATGTGCTGATGAACATTATTCAAAGCTCTATAGGATGCGTAATGGATCTAGAGTACCAAATGGCACTTAGTTAATTCTTATCAGGAGGAAAGAGCCTCATTAAACAGGGTTTTTCTCAAAAAATTTTATACATATGCAATTAAAAGGCACAATTCGAAATTCAGGATAATTCAGAATATCTTTTTTTGAATATAAAATTTTGTACCAAAAAAATGGAAGAATATAAATTTGGAATCCTTATTAAGCAATGTTTACCTAACTTAAAGAGTAATTGAATTGGTTTTGAAATTAACCCAACACCTTGATTATTGGAACAAAATCAGTTATCTTCTGTTGACGTATGGAACTAAACCTAGCTGAACTGACATGAAACTCTTTTAAGCCTCTTTCACAGAGTACCCCAAAGTCAATACTCTACTGCATAAGAATTTTCTCTTTCACAGACTACAGTCATACTCTGTTTTTACTTAATTGTTCTCTTTCACGATACCCCAAAATCAATACTCTACTACCACTTGGGATATTTCTCTTTCTGAATTCTAAGTCAATACTCACCACTTAAGATTTTCTCTTTCTACATTTTAAATCGTACTCTGCACCCGTTTCTCTTCACCAGGTGCAAAAGTCAACCCTATACTGCATGGGTATTCTCTTTCACCAGAGTACACCCAAGTGTACTCTACCATGGGGTATTTCTCCACCTGATACCCAAAAGTCAATACTCTACCATAGAGTTCTTCTCTTTTCTCATTCAAAGTCAATACTATACCCATGGTGTTTCTCTTTGAGTACTTCAAGTCAATACTCTACTTCATGGGTATATCAGTATTTACCCGAATTTTTTTTAAATAAATCCAAGGTGGAATCAGACAATAAATTCCAGATCACAAATTAATCCTAAAATTTTACTATATCCCCCCCAACTTTGGAGAATATTGTGCATGTTTTTACCTACTTTAAAAATATTAAAAAAACCTTGATACCCTCACAGCGTTTACTTAGTGACATCTAATTTTCAAATCTCTTAAAACAAGCCCCACAATCTTCAGCAGGTTTTCTTTGACCACATTAGCAATCAATCCCTTGGTCATGTTTCTCATTTCAGTTCAGTATGATGTTATCTTTGGAACCTAAGACATCAATATCTATCGAGTATCAAGTGTAAATAAAATAAATTAAAACCATAGATCTATTAGTTGTGACTGGATAATGTAGTACTGCAAAATCGCTAAAACAAGGAGTTATGATGTCGTGGTTTCAGCAATCGTGCTGGGAATGGAACACCGTTGCAGTCTGGGCGAATGTACCAACACTTTAGAGTGGTCAAATTCAACATAAACAATTTTAGGCATTGTTTTAAATCAGGGGGGGATGTTCCATTCATTTCAAAATTCTTGTTAGACAGGTGGATGCAGTAAATTCAAATACAGAAAACAAAGAATTCGTCAGCAAAATATGTGCAAAATTCTCAAGTAGTAAGTGCATTTGAGCTCAAAACAGGTTTCATTAGAAAAAAAATGGTTTTCTATCCGACGTAATTTTATGTTTTTAACTATCATACTTGAGAAAGAATCTACATCCATAAACGTGCTTGAAAATTTAAAACAACAAAGACATTAATTAAAATATTTTCTGAATTAATTTAAATTCGAAGCTGGGGTGCATTGAGTCACCATACGACTACCTGTGTGCACTAACTTTCATTGCTGCTAGTGCGACCTATATTATACATTACTACACACATACAAACGCACCTTTATAAGTATAGATAATTGCTTTTCAGTGTTTCTAATTTAACTATACAGGGAGATTTTAAAAAACGCGGTCAAACTTTAAGAGTAGGTCAGGCATTCGATAAACTTGCAGAATCGCATAGGGACATGGGTGCTCAAGCATATCTGGTACAGCAGATGGCATTAAATCAAAACAAGAGCTGAATACCCGAGTATCTTTCTGAATATTAACGGTATTGAACAGAATTTTTTATATGTGCGCCTGTTGTGCCGATATTTAATACCTTTCTTGTGTGCGCATTATCGATGCATTAATGATGACTAAATTCCTAAAAATGATATTAGACAGACGAACCAAACTAAAATATTGTTACAAAATCGTCTGTGGATGTACGTGGTCATTCCAATGTGATTTTAAAAATACAACTCTTTATTTACAGATAGGCTACAAACAAAGCATACTTCAGTATTAACAGCATAATAAAATTCACACATGAGATTACAAATACAAATCTCAACACAGCGCTCAAAGGTTTTCTTGTTAACTCACCCTTGCTTGCTTGTTCAAATCCAATACTCTTCTTGGCTTGAGCCTGCTTTTGCTCCTTTTCTTGA
Organism: Araneus ventricosus; assembly: GCA_013235015.1. Classification (NCBI taxonomy): domain Eukaryota; kingdom Metazoa; phylum Arthropoda; class Arachnida; order Araneae; family Araneidae; genus Araneus; species Araneus ventricosus. Next base: position 11,004 of record BGPR01026098.1, on the reverse strand, counting down.
GTGACTTCATTACACAGGTGACACCGTCTCAGAAAGTTCATGACCCAGTAAAATAGGTTGAATGTTCAGGAATCCTTCTAGAAAATCTTTTCTGTCATCCAAGTCTTCAACTGCCGTAAATTCGCCAAGAGTAGTTCTGCCTAAATTTCTCGCCAGATCCTTGATTTATTGCCAAGTCATACGTTGTCGCCAGATTAAGCATCGAAACAACTTTATAGATTTGTAACAATATTATCATTATAGATGTTTCCAGTTGGATAACATACACGGAAATGTACAATTCTGTTACGTTGACTTGATGTCTCCACTTAGTGGTCTAATGGTGTATCAGGGAAAGGGAAAAAATTGTGGCCTTTTCGCTAAGTTAAACCTTGTAGCTCGCAGATAAATAACATAAGTTGGTTTTAGTTTCATTTAACAGAGGAAAAATGGACATTTGAAGGTGCAAAAGAATTTTAAATTTGGATTACGGTTTAGTCACGAAAGGATCAAGCTGCAAGTCGAAAATCATAAAAAATTTTGGTAGGCATCGTCGACCATTGCGCGCACTGGAAACTAAGACAATTCAAGCTACATCGATCGCGCAGAAATGTATCAAAGAATTCTTCAGATGCATTAATTTTGTTGTAAGTTAAAGCCTGGTTTCGCAAGCAATAACATTGAGAGTTGGTTTAGTTTTTCATTCAGAAAAGGAGTAGACATGAAGATTTTGAAAAGAAAATTTTAAGAATGTAGAGAGTACTGTTTGATGCAGGAGTCAGGGTGCAAGTTGGTGAAAATCAGAAGAATTTTGCATAGATGGGAGCCACATAGATCCTCATAGACTAATAGCAACTACCAAGATATAGAGTTAATGACACATCGAGCTTCTTTAGTCTGAAAGTTAGGTAAGAAGTAAACAGAATCCCCGACTTCCTCAAATCCTGCATTCGTTCAGAACAGCCCCTTCTATTTTCTCTTGCCGTTTTGTTTCCTTGATACAGTTTAGAAGCAAATAGGTAATTTCATGATTCTACAAGGTTATTATACAAAATCTGCTTTATTATAAAGTAGATTTGGTTTAAGTTTAATCAAAGATGATCAATTGAAGTACGACAAGATTGCCCCAAGATGAATGCAAAATCCATTAAATACAAAAGGTGGAAATCGAAGAAGGCAGTTATGAGCACAGCTCTGGAGAAATATTTCCTTATTATTTTTTATAAAATAGACAGCAGATTTCATAGTTGTTTTCATGTTTTGGTGGAGATTTTTCTAGGTGTATGTAGCAAAGCATAACACTAATTTATTTTTACTAGGCTCAAAAGACATCTCTGAATGTGAAGAATTAATATCTCAATACTTCACTCAACAGGTTCTCTCTAATACAGATTATTGAAATTTCCACATTATTTAAACATATATACGCGATTGTATTATTACAAATTTAATTTCAAATAATGCAATCATGAATTGTAGCTTGTTTTCCACCGATTTTAATTTTTGAACTACACGATGGGTTTCAATCAGTATTTGTTACTTTATTATTTTATAAAATTCTCTTTACGATCTTTCCTATGTTTTAATATTTACACTTTAATATATGGTATGTTTCTGAAATAATGATGTGATTAAGGTTGTATATTAGATTATAATAATTCTATTAAATCTTATTTATCAGTTAAATGTATCTTAGTCTGGTTCTATTATTAGTCAGTATCGTTTGCAGGTACATAACTCCTATGAGACAGTAACTATGGAACTCTATGGGTGTGTGAGTCTATAGGTGTAGTAACGGAACTCTATGGAACAATGGGAACTCTATGGAACAGTAACTATAAGTCTATGGAACAATAATGGAACAGTAGCCGTTTCTATGGAACTGTAATTCTATGGAACAATGTCTCTAATAGTGGGATACACATGTTAACTCTGGAAAATTAGGAAAAACTAAGATTTTCAAACAAGTGACATACTATTTTTATTTGTGGAGCAATTTTAAATTAAAACATTTCTAGTTATGAGTATTTATAATAGATTTGATAATTTAAGAAAGCAGTTTTTTTAAGATTTTATCAATAGTTGTACAATAGTTGTATATGATTTAAGAATAATGATGTTTTAAGGTTAACTTAATGATTATCATAGTTGAGAATTTTAGAATGAAGAATATAGAATAATAAACAAGTAAAAATATTAATGATACATAACGTAGATTGTCTTTATTCTCAAATCACAAATTTAGAGGACTCATTTGGTTTTTTTTATAGAAATCCTGAGCTTTGCAGTATTGGTTCCTTCCTTGCTCTCTTCTCACTTTTTTTGGTTGTTTGTCTTCTGTTTTTTTGGTCACCACAAAAACATTTTCTCTTTTTTAATATGCCATTTTTTCATTTTCCTTTTCTTCTAACTATTTGAAATTCTTTTTTCATATATTTGAATCAAGGCAGAGCGGAATGGCCCTCACAAACTGCAACTATCTCAGCCTAAGAATCACAATGGAATTGGGTATCCCACTTAGCCACAGTATCCCATTTTGCCCAACAACAGAAAGTATCTGTTTCCCCGGTTTCCAGAGTCATAAAACGAAATAAGACAGTACAATTATTGAACCAATCTTATTCATTGATGAACAATCTTTAGTAAGCGTGTAACAAGCTGAATTCAAAATGGTTTTTTAAAAGTGTAATAATAATTTTTTGGTAAGGATAGTTTAAAATCATACGGAACATTGGAAGTGATGTCATAAACAAATGAACTTTCACCAGAAAAGTAGATTCTTTAATATCAGGAGACATACATTCTTTTTTCTTCCTTAGTGGAAGATAATTCAGCATTTATCAAACTAGAAGAAGATGAAGTGTAATAACACCGAAATCAATGCATCCTTGCATCCCCGCTATCCCGTTCAGCCCACTATCAACACCCCACTGTCATATAAGCACTATTCATTTTACCCCACTCTCTATATTATTAACTAGCAGACGATGTTCCTTCCAGTAGACATAGCCTGTGCTGTTATATTTTGAATAAAGTCAATTCATGTTGTCCTTGAGTGAAGACGTCACAGTCATATGACAAACGCAATTACCACATTCCTCTAACATCCTAATTCACGAAAGTTTTTTCTTACGTTGTTCTGTGACGTCGTAATATTTTTCTTTCTTGCAAGATGCAATGGATTTTCAAAATTAAGGTTGAAGCGACGGTATGTCAAAACATGGCTCCATTGGTTTTGAAGTAATGACTGACAAAAAAAGTTTGAAAATCTCTCCATTAGCGTTTAAAATATTGCAGATGAACTTTCCAGTTCAACAACTTACCTCAGCTTTTCTTTACGTGATTATGTTCTTTAATTATTGCAATTCAGATAGGAGCGACCTTTGAAATATTACCTAAACATTATTTTACAGTGAGGAATTATAATATGAAAGAATCTTCTCAGTGTATGAAATATGAGAAAATATATCAGTTTTCTTCAGCGGAGTGTTTCAAACATAACATAAGACAATATCTAGCAAAGTACTAACATGACAATAGTTATCCGCGGCATATTTGTATTCCATTGTTGAGGGGCTTTGACTGGAAATCATATTACTTTTGATGGTTTGTTATCATTGCCATTGCTAATATGACATAAAGAAAAAATTCTTAATTTTTCTGGTTGGGAATCAATTGTTATTTTAATCGTGGCTTTTGAACCGATATCTGAGGGTACTAACACTATTAACAATGTGGTTCTCCAACACGGCATATTTGTATTCCATTGTAGGGCTTCGGCTAAAATCTATTGCTTTGATGAACATTTATGTTATTATTATAATGTATTTACTCCAAAGTAAATTCTTAGTTTTTTTCTGGTTTCAGGAATGTGATTGTTTTAATCAGCGACTTTGATATCTAGAAAAGGTACTAACTAAATGACCAGATGGTTGTCCGGCGGCATATTTTGTTAGGAGCTTTGTTGAATCATTGCTTGAACATTTATGTTGTTATAATATGACATAAAAAGTAAAGATTCTTAATTTTCTGGTTTAGAATAAATTATTTCCAATCATTATTTAGTGAAATGTCAGGAAAGGTACTATTACTTCGTGATAGTAATGGTTATCAGCAGCTTTGTTTTTGTTGAGAGCTTTATTCAAATCCTATTGGCGAGTGAACTTGATTTTATCTTCATTATTGCTAATATGATATAAAGTAGATTCTTAATTTTTTTTCGTTGAATGTTGTTTAATCAGGCTTTTGAACCATTATCCTGAGAAAGGGGTACTAACATAAATGATAATAGATTTATCAGCGGCATATTTTTTATTTGAGGAGCTTTGACTAAAGATGTGCTTGATGAGCATTTATGTTATTTACTTCTTCTGCTGTGACATAAGTAGATATGACACACTTTCTGGTTAGGTGGTTGTTGGTTTAATCCCATTAGGCACACAGTTAGAGTATCTGAGGATGCTAACACTAAATGACAATAGTTATCAATAATATTTTATTTGAGGCTTTATTCGTCTATTCTTGATGAACATTTATGTTAATGCCTATGTATAAGTAGAATTCTTAATTTTCTGGTTAAGAATGGTGTTTGTTTAATCAGCGCAGTTCGGTATATCGTGTGTAGTTATCAGTATATTTGTTGACTTGTCGATCTGTGGTGGACAATTGTATTGTTAATATATTACCAAGTAAGGTCTCTTAATTTTCTGGTTAAGATGATTGTTGTTAATCGTGAGCTGAATCGATATCGAAGGGTACTCACCTAAATGACAGTAGTTATCCGGCGGCATACTGAGGCTTTGGGCTAAATCTCACTAGCGAGTAAATATTGCTGTTAGCAACCGCTAATCTGGCTTATAAAAGTAAAATTCTTAATTTTTCTGGTTAGAATGGTGACTGCCATTTTAATCAATGCAGGCACAGACCACGTATCTGTGAAAAGTACAACATAATGACAGCCGATTATCCAAAAGCGCCTATTTTGTACTTGAAACTTTGACTTCAAAATCTTGATGAAGCCATTTTATGTTATTGTGCTAATATGACATAAAAGTAAAATTCTTAATTTTTTTCTGGGTTAGATGGTGTTGTTTAATCTGTAGGCACAGACCATGATATCTGAGAAAGATTACTACTAAATGACAATAGTTATCCAGCGGCATATTTTTATTTGAGAGCTTTGACTAAAATCTATTGTGATGGTAATTTATGTTAGCTTATTATATCATGACATAAAAGCAAAAATTCTTAATTTTTCTGGTTAGACCGGTATTTCTGTTAATCGTAGCTGAATCGATATCGAGAAAGAAGTACTAACACTAAATGACAATAGTTATCAGCAGCATATTTAGGAAGGCTTTGACTAAAATCTATTATTGCTTGATGAACATTTATGTTATTGTAATATGACAAAAGTAAAATTCTTAATTTTCTGGGTTAGAATGTGGTGTTGTTTCATCGTAGGCACATGGCGACCAATATCTGAAAAATTTTCACGCACAAATGATAATAGTTATCAACGGCATATTTTATTTGAAACTTTGACTAAATCTGTTAGCCGATAACGATTTGTTTATTGTGCTTTCGCCAACGCCCGTAAAATTCATAATTTTTCTGTGGTTAGAGTGGCGGTGTTGTTTCAATCATGGGCACACGAACCGATATCTGAAAAGAAATTTTCACTAAATGACAAAATGGTTATCAGCAGCATATTTTATTTAGGAAACTGGCCTAAAATCTATTGCTGATGACATTTATGTTATTATTGCTAATATGACATAAAAGAAAAAAATTTTAATTTTTTTTCTGGTTTAGATGTTCTTCTGTTTAATCGTAGGCACACGAACCGATATCTGAGAAAGGAGTACTAACACTAAATGACAATAGTTATCCAGCGGCATATTTTTATTCCATTGTGAGGGCTTTGACTAAAATCCTACTGCTTTGATGAACATTTATGTTATTGTGCTAATATGGTATAAAGTAAATTCTTATTTTTTCGTTCACGAATACAATTTAATCGTAGGCTTTAGGCTGTTGTCTCAAAAGAAAGAATTTTCACTCGTAGTAACCATTCTCCAACGGCATCTTTTTATTCAACTGTGAGGGCTTTGACTAAAATCTATTGCTTTGATGAACATTTATGTTATTGTGCTAATATGACATAAAAGTAAAAATTCTTGGAATTTACTGGTTAGAGAACAGATAGTTTGTTTAATCGTAGGCACACGAACCGATATCTGAGAAAGATGCTAACACTAAGTAATAGCCTTATCCAGCGGCATGTTTTATTTGAGCTTTGGCTAAAATCTATTGTGATGAACATTTATGTTATTGTAGCTAATATGACATAAAAGTAAAATTCTACCATTTTTTCTGGTTACCAGAATGGTGTTGCAATCAGTAGGCACGAACCGATATCTGAGAAAGGAGTACTAACACTAAATGACAATAGTTATCCAGCGGCATATTTTTATTTGAGAGCTTTGACTAAATCTTGGCAAGAATGAAGAACATTGTATTTATTGTGCTAATATGACATAAAACAAATTCTGTAATTTTTTTCTGGTTTAGAATGGTGTTGTTTAAATAATGAGCTTTAGAACTGTGTATCTGAGAAGAATTACTAACACTAAATGACAATGGTATCTCCAACGGCATATTTGCTTGAGAGCTTTGAGCTAAAATCTATTGCTTATGATGAACATTTATAATTGTATATTGTACCAAAGTAAAATTCTTAATTTCTGTTCATGAACAATCGTGAGCGCGACCGATATCTGAAATTCTGCCTGTATGTAGTTATCGGCGGCATATTTGACTTTAGTAATCTGTTGTAGTGAACATTTATGTTGTGTGCCTTTCATCTGGTATAAGTAAAATTCTTAATTTTCAAGTTTAGAATGGTGCTTGTTTAATCTCGTAGGCACAGACCGATATCGAGAAAAATTTCTGCTAAATAACCGGTGTCATCCAGCGGCATATTTTATTTGAGGCACGATAAATCTATTGTAGTGAACATTTATGTTTATTGTGCTAATATAGTACAAGTAAAATTCTTAATTTTGCCGTTTAGAATGGTGTTGTTTAATCTATTGGGCAGATCGATATCTGAAGAAGGAGTACTAACCTCTAAATGATAAATATACATTATCCAGCAGCATCTTTTTTATTTGAGAGCTTTGATAAAATCTGTGATACGACATTTATGTTATTTATTACTATCTGGCCTAAAGTAAAATTCTGGTATGGACAGAATGGCGTGTACAAACTTAAATGTGCTTTGACCATCTGAAGAGAATTACTATAATGACAATAGTTATCCAGCGACATAATTTTTTTGTTGAGGCTTTGACTTCGCGTCATTGTATTGGTATTTATCTGTTATTGGCTAATACCGGCTAAAAGTAAAATTCTTAATTTTTCTGGTTAAAATGATTAACAACAATCAATAGGCACACATTACGATACTGAGAAGGGAGTACTAACACAAATGACAATACGTTTATCAGCGGCATATTTTTATTTAGGAAGCTTTGTGACTAAATCTATTGCTTGATGAACATTTATGTTATTACGTACTTCATCTGTGTATAAAGTAAAATTATTAAAATTTTTCTGGTTAAATTGGTGTTGTTTAAATAAGCCTTTGAAGACAGGTGATATCCAAGAAGAAAGAGAATTACCCCAACACTAAATGACAATAGTTATCCAGCGGCATATTTTGTTTCATTGTGAAGACTTTGACTAAAATCTATTCTTTGATGAACATTTTATGTTATTATTGTGCTAATATGACATAAAGTAAGTGTATTTTTTCTAAAGGGTTTAGAATGAATTGAGTTGTTTAATCTAATGGCTGCAGACGATATCTTATCTGAGAAAGGAGAATTTAACTACTCAAAAGTATTCATAGTAGATTATCAAGCGGCATATTTTTTGTTTGAGGGAGCTTTGACTTTAAAATCTCTTGTGATGTGACCTTTCTCTTATGTACAATATAAGCGCAAAAGTAAATTCTTAATTTTTTCGTTGCGATAATTGTTGTTTTAAATATTTGACTTCGTCTCAGGAAAGATTCTGCACTAAATGACAATAATTTATCTTGGCATATTTTTTATTTGAGAGCTTTGACTAAAATCTTAGCGATGAACATTTATGTTATTGCTAATATGACACTCAAAGTAAAGTGTAATTTTTTTTCTGGTTAAGTAATTATTTGTTTAATCGTAGGCTTTGAAACTGACTATCAGAAAGGAGTACACTAAATGACAATAGTTAACTCAGCGGCATCATTTTTTGTTGAGAGCTTTGACTAAATCTAACCTTGATGGTATTTATACTTCATATTGCTAATGTATAAAACAAATTCTTAGACTTTTTTCAGTTTAGAATGGTGTTGATGTAGCTTTGGAGCTTGATATCTGAAAATTTCGCACAAGTATTAAGTTATCCAGCAGCACTCTTTATTTAAGGCTTTGACTAAAATCTATTGTGATGAACATTTATCTTATTGTGCTTCTTCTGACATAAAAGTAAAATTCTTAATTTTTTCCTGGTTAGAATGGACAATTTGTTTAATCGTAGGCTACAGGCAAATCTGAGAAAGAATTACTAACACTAAATGACAATAGTTTATGTGGCATATTTTTTGTTGAAATTTGACTAAAATCTGCGCCCCATTGAACATTTATGTTATTGGCTGCTTTAATATGACATAAAAGTAAATTCTTAATTTTTTCTGGTTAGAATGGTATTTGTTTAATCGTAAATACTGACCGATATCAGAAAGGTACTAACATAAATGACAATAGTTATCAACGTATATTTGCATTTGAGGAAAGCTTTGACTAAATCTATTGCTTGATGAACATTTATGTTATTATTACACAATATGACATAAAAGTAAAAATTCTTAATTTTTTCTGGTTAGAATAATTCAATTGTTTTAATCGTGAGCACACGAACCGATATCTGAGAAGAATTACCCCAACACTAAATGACAATAATAGTTATCAACGTATATTTTCTTTTAAGAGCTGACTAAAATCTATTGTGATGAACGACTATGTTATTTTGACCTTCATCAAATAAAAAGTAAAATTCTTGGTGTTTCTGGTTAAGGGCCGTTGTTTAATCGTATTTTGAACCGATATCTGAGAAAGAATTTAACACTAAACGACAATAGTTATCAATATTTTATTTTGAGCTTTGACTAAAATCTATTGTGATGAACATTTATAATTTATTATTGCTAATATGAAAGCATAAAGTAAAATTCGCAATTTTTCTGGTTGGAATAATTTGTTTAATCGTAGGCAGTCGATCTCTAGAGAAAGTACTAACACTAAATATAAGCCAGTTATCCAGCATATTTTTATTTGAGAGCTTTGACTAAAATCTATTGCTTGATGAACATTTATGTTATTGTGCTAATATGACATAAAAGTAAAATTCTTAATTTTTTCTGATTTAGAATGGGTGTTGTTTAATCATGCATTTTGAACCATTATCTAGAAGAAAGGTATAACCTTTCGTGACAATAGTTATCAGCGGCATATTTTTATTTGAGGAGCTTTATTCAAATTATTTAGCAGTGAACATTTTATGTTATTGTAATATGACATAAAGTAAAAGTTAATTTTTTCTGGTTAGAATGGTGTTGTTTAATCATGGCTTTTGAGCAAATGAAAATTACTAACACTAAATGACAATGGTTATCAGCGGCATATTTTTATTTTGAGCTTTGACCAATCTATTGCTTGATGAACATTTATGTATTGTACTATGTGACATAAAAGTAAAATTCTTAATTTTTTCTGGATTTAGAATAGTATTTGTTTAATCGTGACTTTTGATCGATATCTGAAAGGTACTAACACTAAAATAGCAATAGTTATCCAGCGGCATATTTTTTTTATTTGAAATTTGACTAAAATCTGTGCTTGATGAACATTTTATGTTAACTATATATGATATAAATCAAAATATTAATCATAGATACTAATATTATCCAGCGGCACCAATTTTTTATTCCATTGTGAGGGCTTTGACTAAAATCTGTTAACGTGAACATTTGTATTTATTGTGTAATATGACGCAAAAGTAAAATTCTTAATTTTTTCTGGTTAGAATGGTATTTACATTTAATCATAGGCACACAGAGCCGATATCTGAAAGAATTTAACCTCAATAGCAATAGATTTATCCAGCGGCATATTTGTATTCCATTGTGAGGGCTTTGACTAAAATCTATTGCTTTGATGAACATTTATGTTATTGTGCTAATATGATATAAAATAAAATTCTTAATGTTTTCTCGGTACTAATGGCAATAGCTATCCCGCGGCATATTTTATATTTAGTGGCAGAAAGCTTTGAATAAAAATCTGTGCTTTAGTGAAAATTATTATTTTGTTGTGCTAACTCTCAGAGGCAAAATGAATTCTGAGCCTCCCAAGTAGAGAATTTGTTGTTTTTTATCTAACAGCACCTAACTAAGATTAAATTTACCAATTTTGGGAAGTGTACAGTTTCGAAAGACATATAATATATTCTAATGATTTATGGCATAAATTTGGTAAGGTTAATTTCCTCTTACTATGATGCAAATGTTGCAATTATAATACTGATACTCAAAGTATCAGTTTACAGTAATACTTAATTTCACCAACTATAATTGATCTGCGTTTGACTTATAAACCATTATACAACAGAAAATAATCGCTAATCTGGGTGAATCATTTAGATGCATTTTGAGACTGGAGTTAAAAGCAAACATTCAAAACAGTGCATTTAAACCAGAAAATTTTTATTCTGTATGTTTTGTAATTGTTCATTCAGAATAATTGTAGTATTCCATTAGGAGAAATCATGGTGTTTAAAATAACAGTGATTAATTACATGATTAAGTGAAAAATTATTATAAATGGATAAACAACCTGAATTTCTAACTGAACAGTTTCTAACAGTAGATATTATTTAAAGATTATTTAAATTTCACCCAATGGGTGAACAATACATGGC
>BGPR01026097.1:0-21799 GCA_013235015.1 Araneus ventricosus | reverse complement strand
TTTCCTTTATATAGTCGTCTTTTCAACTCATCCATTCCAAATTTTTCCTTACAAAAGGGAAAAAAGTCATCCTCATCAGATTGAGAAGTGTGAGACAGAACCGTTTTTTATCATCTTTAGTTCTTAATGGCTTTAGTTCTAAAATAGATACGACATATAATTTCCAGTGATTTCGTGTGTTTGGACAAGTTTTTCGCTTCCACCTGGTAAAATCGACTGCTAATACAAAATTTCTAATTAATGAGTTGCTTCGGAACGGAAAGGCCAGAACCATTTACAAATGGTTTGTATAATGGCGGAAATGACTTAACGAAAGTTTTATTTCTGATCGGTTTTGATGGAAATTTAAGATTGTAATCATATAAATATTTCCTCTAAATTTTCTTCAGTTGCAGTCTACTAAATGGTAAAATCATCGTTTAAAAACCATTAAGTTTTGACAGCTTGTTCAATACTATTTTATGTACTTTGCATTTTACTCACACAGAAGTATTTATTATAAATTTAATTCTTATGAATATAATAAATATTTCTGGATTATATTCTTATTATTAATGTTAAAAGAGATTAAAATTTTATATGAAACTCAATTGTTTCACAAATAAATAAAATAAATATTATTTAATTATCGATATATTTGAATTTTTTTCGCTACTAATTTAATGAAAGATTATGGACATCTAACTTATATTGATGTTCTAAGGTTGAAATCTTATGGTTCTTTGAAATAATAATTGCTTCAAACTAAATTTATATATTTTATTTTATTTGAAATGTAAGGATTTTATTATCTTAATTTTATTCAAAATTTATCAAATTTACGACGCTTGATTAATTTCTTTAACATTTGTAATATTCGATTTATACAAATTCTATGATTAAAAAATGAAAACGATAGTAATTTTGTTACAACTCATTTTATCTATAATTTTAAAAACTTACGGAAAAATGCTTTTTTGTATGGATGTTTCACATTTGGCACAAAAATCAATTGTAGATTTAAATTTATAGGTTATTAATCAAATTTTGAACAAATATATATAGAATATTAAAATAATTCAAAATTTAAAAAACTTATTATCAAAAAATTACAAAACGTTATTTTATTAAACAAAATAATAGTTCTAATTTAAAGGATAATATGAAAGAATGTGATGTAAATTATACTGTGGGATGAAGCAGTAAATAAATTCAAGTCAAAATTCATCGAACTCATAATATTTAAAATCGAAAAATGTATTTTTATTCCATTTTGTTTTAAAGAATACAAATTATCTACCTTGAATGTTTCACCTCAAATTGAAAGCACTATGGATATGCAAAATTTCTGCCATTATTGTAAAATGACCGACCTAACGAAAGAGAGAACTTTTTACCCTTTGGTATAGTGTTCCTAAAACATCAATAGACTATCGAAGCCAAGTTGATATTTTCAGTTTTCGGAACTATCGACTGAAACAATCAGTATCGATAGTTACAAAACGTATTGCGATACTATCGATAGTTTTCTCCCTGCGATACTATCTATGCAACGGCTGCTCATCGTTATTCAGTCGGAAACGTTTAGTTAACCTGCTTGCTTAGAAAAGAAGATCACTTGAGGGAATAGACGCATCGCTTTTTCTCTTAGAACATAACAGTGTAAGTATGTTTTAGTAAACCTCTTAAGTTTTTTTAGTGGAATAAATTGAGAAAAAGGAATAAGTTTAGTGATTTTGTTTTAACTCAACAATTGATTTCAATTCATGAAAAATTATCTTTCAAATTAAAAACTATTTATTAAGGAAAATAACATGTATTTTCTGTATATATTAAATCAATAAAAAAAACTTCTATTTTTAAAAAAGAATTGCGACTAATTTTTTAAATATTAAATTATTCAATAACATGTTTATTCTCTTATTACTGATGCACTTGTTTTGTCCCATCATTTGCATGTAATGATGATTTGTTGTAATTATAAAAATTATTGCAATTAGAAATGTTGTAATAATAAGTATATTTTGGACGAAAGTCAAGCCTCTCACAGAAAAAGATCCCACTTTTCGAATCCCTGCCTACAGATGACCCTTGATAAATTCTTGTAAGGCCGGATTCTTAAGGGGGGCTGCATAAGAGAAGATATGTAAAAATACAAAACAGTATACTGCTTTAATAGCTTATTTTTGCTCTAAATTCTTCTTTTTAAATGAATTTCAAGCAAAAATTAAAAAATTGATATTCATGTGAAAAAGTTTTATGCTTCTCCTTTTTTACTTGGTATGAAATGACTTCTTGACAGTTAGTTCACATTGAAAATAAAAATAATAATTATAAAAAGTATGTTTTAATTAACGTAATAAAAAAATAGAAAATATTTTGCTATTAAAAATTTAGAGGTCTGAAAAAAAACCATAAAAGCTTGAGGTGCTGAAAAAAATACTGTAAGGAAATTCAACAACAAAGAAAATTCCAAAACCTTCATTTAAAAATAATATATACAATCATTTTATTTCAGATTCACATTGTTTTTATCAGAGTTTCACGCTTTTATAATTTTTATTTTGATCTTCAAATTTTTCACTATAAAAATATTTTCCTATTTTAGTATACTAAGAAGGCATATTTTAAAATAAACTTCTATTTATTATTTTATTACTTTTTAGTCTTAAATATATTTCATATGTCATCATTAATATAGTATACTGTGACTAATTTTCTGCTCAAAGTAATTATCAGGCAACACATTTTATAGTGTATCAATATTCAATTAAGATGAATTGATGAATTAGAATTAAGTTCTGGATATATTCAAATTTTGTGATGTAATTAGGAATTTTTGAGGAGCACGAAGTGAGTCAAGAATCAATTACAAAATTTCATCTTTTTAAACATCAAAGAAATCAAGTTATATCAAAGCTTGCAAATAATAAAAACTATAGTTATAGTCCCATTTTTATCCAGTTCTATAAAATTGTAAATTTTTTTAGTTATTTTTTAAATTTTAATGATCCTTATACTTCTTTAAAAAGGACCAAAAAAGACCAGTTAAAGTAATTAGCAATAATGAACTTAAAGGAAATGAACAAATTATAGTAGAAAGAAGACATAGCGTTTCTATATGATAGATACTACTGCACCATTATTTTTAACAAAATTAATGGTAAAAATCTGGCTTTCTGAAAATTTCAATAAAATAATTTAAAATAAAATAATTTACGATTCTTGACTAGTTCCTACTCTATTATATGCACTAATTTATTATTATAGAATATGAACTGCATTATATGAAAATATATAATTCGAAGGACGATTATAAATACAAAAAATATAAAATGTGACAGAGGGTGTCCGTAATGTTCATAAGTAATTTAAAATAGCCTCAGCTTTGCAAGTGTATGAAAAAATAAATTTTTGTAAATAATTAGAATGTCTCTTTATTTGATTCAAAAATTGCTTATTTTTCAGAATCCCTGTTAAAGATTATCTTCATTTCAGATTGCCATCTATTTGGGTTTCGAAATCTACGATAATGTGTCTTTCTTGTGCTGGGCTCTAAATCTTTTTTCGACAGCAACGGTTGATTTGAAATCAGCTGATTGAAGAACACAGTTTTGTTTATAGTAAAGCCGTGAATCCGCACCGATTTTCGAAAATAAGTTATTTTTAAGTTAAATATCTAAGGGTAAAAAGATACACGGAACTTTCTTACCCTTTCTACAAATTCTTTCCATCACTTATAATATGAAAAAAAAACCTTTTTGCACCACTTTTTGACACCTTTGCGCGACCATTGATGCATAATTTTAGAATCCCTCATCAGATAGCCTAGCGTCCTATTTTATTCATACATTTAACTTCCATGCTTGAGCTGAAAGCAATTCATTGTTTCTTTTTTTGCTTTGTCTATGAAGTCAATAGGTATTACCAATCTCCTAAAAAAAGTTTTCAACAGGCACATACCACAAGTTAGCCAGATTTTGAAGTCAAAATGTCGTCATTTTGAAATCTTTCGGTTTTTCCTTTGATTCATTTTTGAGGTAATGCAAAGAACTAGAAAATGATTTTTATTTTTTTTAATATTTTACTATAATTTAAAAATTCTTTAACATTTATGCAAAAAGGTTTTAAAAAATGATTTTCTACTAATTTTTTATGTATTTTTCTAATATATATATAGTTAAATATTTTACAAACAATTAAAACTCAAATAACATTTTCAGTATATACACCTATTAAACCAATAATTAAAATTAAATATAAAATAGTATTACCAAATTAATAATCATACAATGAAATACAGAAGGATAATTAGATTATAAACTATTACTATGAAAGTGACAACCCATATTTGGAATTCCAACAATCAAATGCCAATCGATCTTCGGGATCAATTATGTCGCATTAAATTCGAATTTTTAGAGGCCCCAACCTTCTCGAAGGCCAATTGTAGGAGAAAAAAGCAAAAAGTATAGGAGTAAATATCCAAAATATTTCAAGAAAGGAACGAGAAAATAACTAAATGTTTCCCAATTCAAAATCATAGCAATTATAATGCCAAGAGCTATATACGAAATACAGTTCCGCATATATAGTGAAAATATTATAACTAAAATAGGTTATATTTACTAAACTAAAACATCATTAATAAATTAAACTATAAATTTAATTTTTAAAATCATTATAGTAACTTATTATAGTATGAGAATATACTTTAAATAATATGATGCAATTCTTAAAATTAAAAGATGCAATCTATTTCTAAAATAGTGGCGCCATCTACCTATGTAGTGATGTACTAAAATCTAAGTGAATTCCATATATATATATTGAAATCTAGGCTTTAAATTAATTGGGCGTTAATGAGTTAATTAGACTCTCACAAAAATATATATGCCTTTGGTATATTGAGCAAACTGTCAGGTTAAGACAAAGTTTCTATATTAAGTCTGCGGACGGAAACTTCGTCTTCACCCAACTGAAGCGTCGTTAAACCAAGTTTATATCAAGTTGACATGAATAAATCGCAAATAATTCTTCAGATTAAAAGTGCTTGCCAGCTTAACTGTTATGTTTCCCATGCGTTCAAGCTGAATCATGGGGTCGACAACATAGAGTAGATAATCACTGGTGAATGCGTGTCTCAAGTTCCTTAACATAAGACCATAGCGAAGACCTAACTCTGGAATACATGGAAAACATTTCCCAACACTTTAAGACTTTCAAATTTAATTAATAATGATTTTTTCAAGCATTGTATGTTCACATAGCGAACTCCCGGTCAATTTTTTTACACTTAAACTCTTTTACTTTTACACTTCGTCTCTTAACAAGAAAGAAACCTATCTCAGATTACCAACTTTTACAAGGGGAATAAAAAAAGAACTTTTCCTGAAATAACAACGCATATTTTAAATTTTTTTCCCCATGTGGTATGAACATGAGACCCCTTGTACATACCAGACGTGAAAAGAAAAGAAATATTTGTTATTCTTTGCGGAAAATTCAATTTTTTATTCCTCTTGTAAAACTTGGTTTAGTTTAGTTACATTAACGTCCTGTTTTTTGAAGCAACACGAGGGCTATTTTGGGAGGGACCTCGTAATTTTGAACCACAGTCAGATGACAAGGACGACACCTGAGCTGACAGCTCACTCTCCAAACTTCCACGCCACACCAAAGGGATTGTAAAACTTTGAAAACTGAGATAAGTGGTGTTGCTTGTTAAGCGACTACTTACAATTATTATAACTTGCACCCTATATAACCCCAACTTGCTACAAGAGTTTACTGAATACCGTTGTCGAATGAGGTAAACCGTTTCTAGTAGTGCATGGATTCAATGAGAAACAGATAATAGTCCTTTATTTCTTCATCCTACATAACGGAAAAATTTAGTTTACATTTTCTTTCTTTCGGTCATAGGATTCATCATATAACATCGGCGTAACTAGTTAACATTTGCAATGTTTAGGGTGGGGATCTTAGAAAATTAAACCCGTCACTATTATTAATCATAAAAGTACTTCATTTTTCAGATGCCTAATCACTATTTATAATGTTATTAGTTGACTTTAACAGACTTTATAATTTAGAACGAGTAAGTAATTCAATATTTATTTACATTTTTATCTGACACAGCTTTTATTTTTTAAATTAACAACATTAATTATAAATAATTTAAAATTGCTTATATCGAGCTTTAATTTCATCAAAAGTATAATTACTTCTTCAAATTTCAACGTTCCGACCAAAGGAAGTTCAATGGGTATAGTATATTAATAGCAATTTTGTCAAACACTGACTGTAGGTGTGCCAATAAAAGAATACAATTTAATTTTCTTCTATTTGGCTCTTCATTGATTTTAATAACGCATTTATTTATTTTTCATTCCTGGAGGGTAAGGTATAAACCGTGCCTAGGTATTTGTTGGAGGCTGCATAAGCCAAGGCATTTGCCAGTTCTGACACACTGTACTTACGCCGCTGTCAAATAAGATTTCATTTTATACTCATAGTCACCAGTGTTATGAAGAAGAATCTCCAAAATACCTGACCTCTTTCTTCTCCATTAATCGAGTCTATTCTTTTATTTTCTATTTTTTTAAAAAAACTCTGAAGCTCTTATTTTTTGATTTCAAAATGCTATATTATAATCCATTCATTCATGTTTCACTGAAGTCGTAAAACGTTTATTACCTGCTTTATTTCCTCTTTCTTGAAAATTTTTTCTCCAATGCAAGAATTTTCTGGGAACTTGCTAAAAAAATGCATAGCAGTGATTAAGACCTATAAAAATTTAAACTCTTCTTAGAATTCATGAAAATGGTAAATTTTAAATATTTTCCTTAAAATAAGAAATTTATCTTAAACATCCTTTCTTTCAGAAAAAAGTCATTCTCTATGAATCACCCTTATAACTGCCCTTATATGTACAGAACGCCGCCCCATGTCCCCGTACTTGATGCCATTACGGCAACCGAACCGGTAGGATGGACATGGGACTGCCCTTATATGTACAGAGAATAAGTCATACTACGGGACAACTCCTAACTAGTATTGCACCCGAAAATGGTGGCTTAATTTTTTTCTCAAAATAAAAACTGATAACTGAAAATCTAAAAGCCATTAACAAAGTAAACATAGACCAGTGTCTAAATCCTAAATAGTCACTTTCCTCTAACTGTTACGCATTGGTGAAGCAGGCAATAAACGGTCTTCGTCCGTGCATCTTTTGAAAGCGAAGTAAGAGCCACATGTAAGGAAGCAGAACTCTTAATCCGTTTAACTGTCCGTGGACAGAGAGGTTCAATTGTAGAGAATCTTCTCACGGGATTGTATAAATAAAGGCGAGGCAAGAAGTGAAAGGAATTTCCTCTTAACGGAAGATGGGTCAAAGAGTTATTGGAGCGTTTAACTTTAAAGAAGGGGAATTGGTCTTTGAAGATAGGCAATTAGATGTAGAGAAATCGGTTTTGAGTTTTAAATAATTTCGGTAAAGAAAATATTTAGTGTAAGAAACCAAACAATTCGATAGAGATTCTGAACTATCGAAATTTGTGTAATGTAAAATATTAATAACATAAGAAAGTATGTGAGTGTCTGACAGAAAATCGACTCCTTACTCTGATTAACCCTTTGTTATCCGATTTAAAGGGCATATTTTATTAGATGAAACGGTATAAACGTATAATGTAATTCAGCGTTATAATAGTATAATAAATTAAAGTAATATAACTCAGTTAAATCAATTACCAGTAACGTAACCCGCGATATCTTATGGAACAACTGAAAAATGATTTCTATATTTAAGAAAGCAATCTTTAAAACTGTACAATTTTCTTGTATTAATATCAAAATATAAGAATCAGATAAATCATAATAGAGTTTTGAAATGTGGTAAAAATTCAATTATATAACAGATAACTGAATTTATCCATCTTAAATTGTTTTGTTTAAGTGAAGAGATAATTTCTTTGATCAAGTGGTTTTCTTAACTTATAATTCAAATGATAATTTCAATTAGAGCTATAATAGATTTCAGAGAGATATTAAATGATAAATTCAATGATGGATCAATTTGTAAATTTTTTTTGGAAATTTATTCTTGATATTTCCGAGGAATCAGTGATAGTTAACTTTTGCCAATAGCTAACTTTTGTTTCCATAAGTGTAATTGAAAGATGATACGAATAACACATAAGGGGAGTGAACCCGAAAGTTAGATTTTTAATTTGTAATCTTATGATCATATTTTATAATTAACAGATTCTGTACCTACTTTCTGAACACTTATGTCCAATTGTTTCAAATAATAACTCTGTTCTTAAAATGATTTCCTCATTAAAGAGCCATTAGCTATTTTCATTCTATTCGCACTATGTGTGTTTCAAGGCAATTAGCTTAGATATTAAATACTTTTAGGGAATTCTTGGGTTTTTCTAAAAACAGTTATTGGTATCTAAAATACATGATGCAAAATTGTGTTTGGGTCATTGTATTTGGAATAGTATTTACCACGTGTTGTATGAAAAATAGTTTTCAAATTAATTTTTATTGCAGCCGGTTTTTTTTTCATGTGTTAATACACAAAATTTAAAATATTATAGATTTTATTGATTATTTTATATAAAAAGATATGGATTCTTAGAAATGAAAAAATTAGTGTATCGTAGAAAATGATACAAATGTTTATTGATTGTTTATTTAGCCAGTTTTCTTTCTAAATTTTAATCTGATAAAAATATTTTTACTTATTTCATAAAATTCGATACACATGTGTAATAATTTTAATTCATTAGTTTTTAAAATTATATCAGTTTACATATATACATCTTTTTTTTTATTAAAATTTTATTAATATTGAACTGAAATAATCAAAAACGTTTAACTTGTTATTTGTATCGTTCATTAACACGAATTTTTCTCCGAAAATAATCGTTAATAATCTTCATAATCATTGTTAATAAAACTGTATCTTTCATTTCAGAATTCCAAGAAAATGCTATCCAGCCAGAAAATCGTCGCTTTGTGCTTGATCAGCCTTCTGTCCACCTTGATGGTCAGTGCCCACCATGGTGGGAATCAGGGCGGTGGCGGTCTTGGAGAAATCTTGGTGGCCGGTCTGATCGCTAAGATGCTGTCTGAGCACCACCAACACAAGCATCACCAGTCCCATCCTATCTTTATCCCCATGCCTGTTCATCATGGCCATCACAAAAAGTGATCAATATATGACAAGCTGTTTGTAATATTTGTAAATATATGTGGTAATATTCATCTGCATCGTAATTTCGCATTATCGTTCATCGAAAAAATTTATCTTTTTTATGTATCGAATAAATAATGTATTTAAATAACTTTTTTGTCCTTTCTCTTTTTATTTTGTTCAAAGCTTCTTCATGGATGAAATGTGTGCAGATTTTGGTTGCATTGTTCTGTCTCAGAAATAAATTTTTCTATGAATAAAAAAAGATAAAGTATTAAAATCTGAAGAAAGAACTTAAAGAGAGGTAGTTTTGTAGACCCTTTTTTAATTTTCTGGCATTATTTTGTCATTCCCTAAAAAGAATAAAGTGATTGATAACGTAATATTTATCTATATTTAGTCGAAAGAAATTATCTTAGTCGTAATTTTCTCTTCATTTCATCCCCCAAGTAATCAAAATTAAAACAAGCGACAATTTGAAGATTTTATAAGCTGCACAGATGAGTAGTTCAATCTGGTCTAATGCCATATATTTATAACAATCGATTGCACTAACAATTTTTATTTTCTGAATATTACGGATCGAATTATAAAATTATTATTTATTTATTTTATTTATTTATTTTAAAGGCAATGCACGCTACAAATAAAACTCCAATTACGTGACACAAAATGAACCTTAATCAAACAAAGAAGAAAAGCTGTAAGAAGTGAACCCTAAAAACTTTTCAAATCAGAGTAGAAAAATAAAAGTTGACTGTCAATCATAAAAATATTAGGAAGGTAAAAATTATAAAAACTGTGAAAAAAGCATCAAAAAACGCATAAAAATTTAAAAACTAAATACAGTCGATAATAAAAAAAAATTGAAAAACATTAGGAATTTAGAAGTTATAAACACTTAACTTTAAAAAAAAACCGAAAACATATTAAAAATATCAAGTTCTTCAGAAAACCTGTAAAATATTTTTTTAAATTTATATAACGAAAACGACGGATATGTAGGCATTATTTAATTCCACATAGCCCCATAGTGCCTCATATGAGGATCGTTTTGGAGTGCTTAACTTAATGACTTCGTGCCAGACTAAGATCTCGTAAAATACAATAGAGAGTAGCATTATCAAAATTATAAAACAGTTCTCCATGCTTTCGAATGTTATAAGATAACAAGTGACGAAATTTAAAATGAATTTATTTTAAATTTGAGTATGGAATTAATATAAGGAATAAAAAGTGTGAAGCCTCATAAGAAACTGAAAATATAAAATAAAATGTTTTTTAAAAAAATCAGTAACAACATTAAGGGATTAAATTTTTAAGGAGACGCATTAATAGCATCGTTTCTCCACATATAATTTGCATATCTTATAATATGTAAAGATAAATATAACATTTTTGTCACAAAAATAGCAAATCAAAGATTTCTCAATCTTAATTGTATAGGGGAAGGTTGCTGAATATGAACCACCTGAACATTTCTCAATGTGCAGTGATAGAGAAGTAATTTTGATAGGAAAAACAGATAATAGAATTTTTTATAGTTTACTTATCTTCAAAATAATTTAAATAACCTTTTCCGGAATATACATTAAATTATGAAAAAAAATAGCTAAACAATTCGCTTCATTGGTCCAATTAAAAAAACTTATTGCCCAGATTAGACCAACAATTTCTTTAAGCACAATTAAAACAAAAATATTTTTGCCATTTCACACCAGCACACAATGCACTAACCCACGAATGGCATTTTATGCACTGTATCAGGTCTTCTTTTTCTTTTGTTTACTCGCATATGGTACAAAACTACGTAGCCTTAGTTTTGTTCTTTTTGAACCAACATTTGATGTTTTAATGCCCTTTTTATCAGAGGGTTTTTTTTTAATTTCTTTATTATTATTATTATTATTATTATTATTTTGCTTTGGCTTCTTCCACTTTCACTTTATAAGGATTACTAGTGATTATAACTGCTTTCTGGGCTAGTTCAAGATAATAACCCTATTGACTTAAACAGTCCAATTTGGGCAACTATATGTGTTTCAATCTAAGCAGCTTTTAGATAAAAACAAAATCCCTACTACTATTTTAATGAAATTATTAAACTGAATTGTAGCCGAACAAGCCTATCTGAGGAAACAATAACAAATGTTTCTATTTACTTTAAAACAGAGTAGAAGCCATTAATCTTTTATTAAAACATTTAATCGGAGATGTCTAAAATCAAAACACTTGTTCTCTGTAAAAACACAGCGTTTTCTCTTAAAAATTATTTTATACACCACATTTATATAGATACAACATAGTTTGCCTATTTTACAGTCCAAATATTTAATAAAATTGAAGTTATGATACCGATCCAATCCAAGGGCAAGTCCAAATTTCGCAACTCTCCTTTATAAGGGTAAGTCTTTAAGAAAAAGTATGAAAACAGTAGAAACAGTAGAGTGGCCGACAAAAATATAATTCCACAACAATTAATCAATCTACAGATTGGAAGCAATAAAAAACAGAAAATACTTGCGGCCTTCTGTTTGTCTATCACAATTACTTTTCCAAAACTATAAACAGTAGCGACATGAAATTTTGGGCCCCATTTCTAGGTAAATTTGTATATTTTCAGACGTATGCGTAATAGACTAAAAAACCTAATTATTTCTGAAGATAGTTAATCAAATAGGGTTATAATAAAATTCAAATTCTTAAATAAAAATCATTATTTAAAAGAGCACAAAATAATTAATTCAATATTTTTATTTTCGGTGTTTATCTGTGTTTTTTTAAATACAAAGACATGTCGCATGATAAATTTGTAATAAAAGAAAATAAAGCAAAGATTTTAAATAATAATGTCATTGATCATTCTGGAAAGGTATAACTGAAATTGGAAGCGTTCTCAACGCCAAATACAGTTAAACAAATTTATATATTAAACATCTTTTCGAGTCGTATGCTTAAAAATTTTCTGAAGTAGTTCGGTATAAATTTCATTAACACATCAACGACATATAAAGAACGCGATATTAATCAGTAGCATGGCTATTAATTTGTTGTGAGAAAGTGCATCCTCTGTTAGTGATGAAAACAGCAACACCCCAGGAAAAGGAATTAACTCCCGTGCCTGCAAGTTATAGCTGAGTATATGGTATGGCCTTCACACTTTGAGAATTCTACCAAAAATACATACAATCGAAAAAATTCGCCATTCCGCCCAGTGCCTTCCCATGTTACGATGGTGACAAAAGCTATTTATTACTCAATCAGGGACAAGAGTAGCATAAGCGAATAATGTAGGCAAAAATACCGGTTGCTCTATTCTTTCTCGTAGAGGTAGAACAGATTCTTCTCAGGTAAAATATGACATCAATGAAAGCGACAAAAGATCTTTTACATAAGATGGAACTGTTAGGATTTGATTTTCATATAAAATCGCAAAAATGAATAATTTACAAAAATACAACTATAAACTCACGTAAAGAAGTGACAATACGTTTCTTCAACGCATGCCAGCTTAGGCGTTTCGCAGTGGTTCGAAAAAAAAAACATTTTTCACATCGTTCTGATTTTGATGTATAGATGTTTTTATCTGTATTCCATCTATTTATAAAACGTATTAGAATATAGAGTCTGCCGTCTAAAAAATGAATGGATTCAACATTCTCGACGATGACAACGACGCACCAAAAGTTATCAGTATATATGCTACTTTCATTAAATCTTTACAGTCAAAATGAAAATCTGCACAATTTTTGTTTATTAGATTAAAACAGTTTTGGATACTGAGATATTTTCCAAAGTCTCGTTTCTAGATTTATTTGAACCTTTATGGTAATAGTTGAAGATTTTTCCGTAGTAAGAATTAGACGAGTTTATGTAATTAAAGACAACAGCCATTTGTTAAGCACTTCCAATAACCTCAATTTAGTTTTGAATAAGGAATTGTTCCAAGAATTCTCAACTCATGTCTTAAATAACTTATTGTGCATGAAGAAATTGCGCTTAAATATTGAAAAGCAAAATTTATCTTTCTCTATCTGGCTACAGCATTATCACTTCATTTCTAGGCATATGAAGGATCAGAAATTGACGCTGTTGCAGCCTATTTCGATCTATAAGCTATCTTATAAACTGCTTTCTTTGCTTCATTTTTTGGCTGCGGTCCTAGTGGTAAGGTTCTAGGCGGCCCTTTTGCATCTAAATCAGACGATGTAAATGTCCTCCCCAGTGTGGTGCTGAAATAGGGTGTAGGAGAACAGCTCAGTGTCGTCCTTATCATCTAGAGCCTCAAAATTACGAGAGTCGTCCCAAAAATAGCCCCTGTTGTCTTCAAAACGGTTGAATTAAACTAACGTATGTCTAAACGACTAAACCAACTTAGCTTCATTCTTGAGTCTTTTAGCGATTAAAAACGAAAAATATGAAAATTATTCTTTCTAGTTTCAATGTTATTGTAAACCTTACTAAATTTCTCTCGATACACATATTTATTATTCAGAGAGAGTGAGTAGGAAAATTACTTTGTTTTACGTTTTCAGACCTGATATTCTGAATGAAAAGTGAATGAATGGACTAGTGGACATATATCCTTTTGCTTAATGCTGTCGAATTGCAGATATTACTGTATGTGAAAATATCACTACAATATTTATGAATTTTTTATTATTTTATAGAATATCAATATTTCTTATTAAATTTTTTTATGAAATATCATACAATAATTTTTTTATAAAAGGTGCAAAAAATAACCTTTGAAATATCTTTTCGACATTTCTAGTTCTGAACTGATTGCGAGAGACTCTCAATTACAAGGAATATACAAGGAAGTCATTTTAAGAATAATAATGTCTGTGTTCCTCTTTATGTCTGTCTGTGTGTATAAAACACAACAACAGTAAAACGAAAGAGCTAGATGGATGCAATTAGAGTGTGATCCTTTGAACCAAAATTGCACTTTTTTATCAATTCTGCGTCCAAATTAATCTGAACCATACATCTTATTGCGAGTGAGGATCTTTATATAAATGCAGAGGGCGGAAATGTCCCGAGTGTTATATTCCCAATTCTTTTTTTCAGTGAAGGCGAATTCTTTTGATATATTACATAAAAATTAGATGCTCTGTCATATTTTTTTTTTTAAAGAGACATCCTTTTTCCTTTTCACTGCCCTATTGATAAAGCATCCATGAACAAATATGGAGTTGGTATAGATATAAAAGCATCTAAAATAATACACAATACCCTTAGTATTAAGTATAGTGTTAGACCTTAAAGAAACAAATGCTCCATTCTCAGTACTTAAGGGTAAAGGGAAAAACTTGAAGAATAAGTTAAGAACATGGCAAGCCATCTAGTAAGAATAATTAAAGATGGTAGATTGAAATATTAATAAATCCATTATTTTAGAGTTAAATACATCGTGAAAGTAAACATTTCAAAGTCAAAATTTTAATATTTAAAAACATCCCAAATACTCATTTAACTATCTGCCTCAGGCGTATCGTAGCATAGATAGAGGCATTTCTGGTAGATCCTAGTTAGTTACAGAAATCTAATTTTATTGGTCATCGATGGATAATTACGAAATATCTCTGACATAATAAAGAGAAGACCATTACTTTTTTTTTTTTCACGCTTAAAAAAACAAATTAATGCTTTGGCCACTTAGAATACTTCCGTTTAAAGCACTAGAACACGCCATAACATGGCGCCACCTATGAGTGAGTTATCAAGAGATAAAACAGATATCTGGAAAGATACTCCCCAATAAATCCAACCATATAGATTTTAAGCCGATTTTGTAAGAAAATATTAGGTGTCAACTTTCGAAAGATAGTAGGTTAGTTCGTTTTAAAATAAAATTTGAATAAAATCAACAACAACATGAACTTATTAACGACAGTCTTCCAAACACACCTCTAGGACATAGTAGCATCTGTCATTTAAGCGTTGCTCTAAATCGCAAATTGTTGTATTGCCATGCTGATTTCGGCTATTTCTGATTTTGTACATAAAATCAACATAAAAAATGCTATGATCTTAGATATATTTCAAGAAGAAAAATGAATTTAATAATGTTCTTTCACAAGGAAAAGTCGACATCAGCAGGGCCGTCTTATCCAGTGAGCTAATTGTGGTGCATCCCAGTTGCGGCGATGATTCAGAGTCGCCTATAAAATGTGCTAATACTAGTCTTTCTAATTTTGGAAAAGTTAACATCATTATAATAATCATTTTAAATATGTTAAAGTGAAAAAATATAAAGGGCTTGTAAATAGACAGCATATCAATTTGCTATATTACATAAACAATATCACGTAAAAAAAATATTCTCAAAGACAGTCAGTAAGAAAAATCGAGCTAGCTGCCTACATTACAATATAAAGAGGGATAAAATGTACTCCCGCATCCTATGTTTAGTCCATACCAGGAAAGAAGTGTTTGTTTTCTCCAAGTAGTGCAAATGTCAAGATAAATCTAGAGTTAGATGGAGGATTGATGTTCTACTTTGGTGGAATTTGATACTTTCTTCTACTTAATGGAACTATTATATTTTAATTTTTTGATTTTTCCATGTAGTTCCAAAATATATAGAAGTATCTTTTTAGTAAAAGTTCATTTCCTAACCTTTCCCACATCATTTCTCGACAAAATGGAGATAAGCAGCTGATAATGATAAGCCAAATTGAAGGTAATAAATATTATATGTTTATTTATATGCGATTATTCCATGAAATAGAAGAATATTTGGATTAAAAACAGTCAAAAAGTTAATTGAGTTGTGAGAATTGGAAAGGGGGGTAGTAATTGGAACAGGCAATAAAATGCATCTGCAACCCTATAACATTAAGATATTGACTTATAGCTTATCCCACGGATTATTCCGGTATTCTGAATACCGCACAATATCGAAGTACTTCATCAATATTGTTAGGATCTTAAGCAGAGGGAATTTTACAGTAGTTTATCAATCTCGGAATATATCCTTCAAATCTATGGTTATGCGACGTCCGGAAAGACAAACGTATTTCCAATAACCCTGAGACTCAGGGTAATGAAACACGAATTAAGTGGAATGTTATGTACAGTGAGGCTGATTTAGCGTAATTAGCGAATTATTTCTAAAAACAAGGCATTGCATAACGGCCCTGCAGAATATGAGACGCCCACAAGATAAGAGAACCTCTTCACCATCTCCTTCTATCAATTTTAATTTCTTCTTATGTTAGAGTACTGTTCAATTCTCCAGACTACCGAGAACCTTCTTGTTCGATTCCTATAAGTATAAAACAGAAAACAATGTCATTCAGCAACAATTTCCGCCGATGTAGAAACCAGCAAGCATTTTCAGAACTCAGAGCTGGCTTTAATGCAGAACAAAACTCTCACTTTTAGATAATCACCGAGAAATCCAAGCATAACAGTGCTGGTTCAGTAGTAAGGTCTCGGCTTCAGGATAACCAGGATCTGCCAGATGGAGTTCGGATTCCACCTAAGATTCGTGTGTGTGTCCTTGCAGCTTCCATCGTCCGACCATCTAAGGTCTCTACCTCTAGCGTCTGGGTCGATTTGGTT
This sequence comes from Araneus ventricosus, assembly GCA_013235015.1. Classification (NCBI taxonomy): domain Eukaryota; kingdom Metazoa; phylum Arthropoda; class Arachnida; order Araneae; family Araneidae; genus Araneus; species Araneus ventricosus. The sequence goes on along the minus strand of BGPR01026097.1, from coordinate 5,040 downwards.
GTGCTGGGTTTGCGTGCCTAACCACTGGCTGTATAATCAAATTTCCTACCGTCGGGTTATAGCTACAGTTTGAGACGAGGTTTTTATGTCAATCCTCAAAGATCAAACCAAGATTTTAAATTACGAGAGTCTGTAACAAATAGTCAGTCATATGTTCTTCAAACGAGATATCTCTGCAGCAAAGATGAAACTCAAGAAAAGCATTAAAAATGTTCAAAATGAGTGAAACCACTAAGTTCTGCTACTTGCGATAATAGTCATAAATATATACAGAAGAGTAAACAAAGGAAGTGTTCTCATAGTTTTCCTTTTCAACAATAATTGGATCTCAGGTTAAGATCCATTTCTCTTTAAACGTCAAATAGCCATTATCTAGAGAACTTTTATTTTTATGCTTGCTGGATGGATCTTCAAGGTCAAACTCGCTGATTCAGAGGAGTTACAATGTTCTGAAGAGATATTCGTCTCATGGTGCTTTAGACTCCATAGCATCATGCTTCTCTAGTATCCTGTACGGTGTTTCTGAATTTCATCTGAAAGTAAATCTATTATGTTGTTTATAAGACAAAGCTTCGCTTTGCATAATTTTTCACTTTGATAAGATTTCTTAATGAGATGACTCTCCTTCTTCAGATGATGTCTTTGAATCATTCAGCTTGAATTTATTAAAGTTCTAGGCGAGTGGATGCATGATGGCTTTCTTTATACATAGTGCAAGAACCCTTCCTTTTAGGCATGATTTTCAATTATGAGCCTTTATTGATGCACAAAAGAGCAACGCAGTAGTATTTATCCATGTCAAGACAATATGTTGAATATCAGACTATTAATTTCTCCATGATACCAAATATACCATAATAAAAGGGAAGAAAAGAAAGATTTATTTACAATTTATTAAGAACTCAACGCCCGTTACACAATGTTGAATTCAGTCTCATAAAGTCCTTCTGTTGGACGTTGTCTAGCAACGCCCTCAAAGATAAGATCATGCGCATGTACACGTCCTTTGGAAAGTCCAGCGGATCTTTTTCTCCACAGGTCGGATTTTCGTAATTATGACAACCTTTCAGATATTCTTTTAACTTTGACCTGAGTAAAAAAATAGCTGTGCAAAAAACTATCTTTGATTAAAAGATTTAATTAAAATAATAAGAAAATTATACATTCAGTAAGATATTTTAAAAATCATTTAAATTTACATATATTCACAAAACAGAAATGATAAAACACATGCAGAAAGCGTATAAAAACGAAAAAGAGATACCATTTATAGGTTATTCGCTAACTAATGGTTTCTAGTTACGAGCGGCTGGTTTCACTTTTTTGCTATAACAGCTCTGGTGGCTTCGATGCAATTTACTTTACGCCACCTGGGGAGGGGGTATGTTCTTAGTAAGAATTGACACATTTGATTCAAATGTTTTTTTCAAAATAAATAAACAATAAATTTGATAAAATATAAAAATATCAATTTACTTTGTTTAATTTATCATTTTCTACTATTATTTTCGTTTCAAGTTTCGATAGCACAGCAAATTTTAGCCTAAATAAAATGTTGAAATATTACGAAAATCTTTCTTACCGGGAATGGGAATCTCAATTCAAGGATAAATGTTCACTTCTGAGGACCTTAGCTCTAAATAAAAAATGAATTGAAAATACATATTGCAATAATAGATCTTAGTCTTTGAATCATACGATTTCTAGAGAAAATAGAAATTGTATCTATCTCTCAAATTGGAGGTTGTTTGTATAGCTAAGCTAGATAAGAATTATATAGCTAAAACCTTGCAAAAGGATCTCTGTACTATTTTAACAATTACTTTAATTTAGATCAGAATAGCATATTGCAATGGAAGAGATGTTTAAAATGTAAGAAGTTGAATAGAACACTTGTGATCATTCATTCAGGGTAAAGAGATTGCATTAATTGATTTTCGTAGGGTTCAGGAAGAAATCACATATATAACTGCTTTAGTGTTAAAATGCAGTAATGTAAGCTGTGATCCACTGAATTTACTTCCAAACTCACTAATAGAATCAGACGTTCATCATGATTTCCCTGTTTTATTAACAGAGATTTTAACTGATAACTAGTAAAACTAATGGATAAATAGCACATTCTTTATGTACAAAAGTCATTAATGAAAAATAGATGTTTCAAAGTATAAGTTTAATACTAATATGTCACCTGAAGATAGAGCAACATTGTCTTCCGTAATATGCACAGAATAGAAGTCAGCTAAAATTAAATTTGCTTGATAGTCTATCATTGCAGGTTATTACTGTATGCATCACACACTGATTTAAAAAATACTATTTTCGATATGTGAATGAATTTGGGAAACGGTTTCCGAGATGACAAATTCTAAGACTAGTATAATCTGTGTAGCAATACAAGAGCCTCAGTCTTAAATTATTCGTAATCAACTATGTCATCTGGTACCTCATGATTCGTGAACGTCTTCATTCGTTGAAATTTTCTTAGCTTTTCAGGTTGCATTTAACGTAAAGTCTTTTACAGCCGAATCAATTCAGTGACAGTACATACGAAAAAACATCTGTCATCGATTTGCAAAAATAGAAGAAGAATAATCAACTTCAGTCAACGGCCTATCTCATATTAAAATGATATATTTGTACATTATGCATGATCAAAAATATATGAGTGTCTTCGACCTCCGCAGTTTAATATTTGATTCGAATACATTCACCATTATTTTTCTCAATATTTTAAAAGAGCTACTCAATTATGTCAGTCTAGGTGAGCAAATTAGAATTTAGAAGTGGATACATTGAGTACAAATTCATATAAGTGACACCCAATTCGATATTTTTGATATCCAGCAAATATCACAGACGGTTATCAAAAAAAAGGATATTAACATATAAACATTTCGAACAATATCACTGCTCAGTGACTTCTACGAAACGACGCCTGACAATTAGAGACCGTCTACAAAATTGTTTCTGATAAAGTATAAACAACTAAAACGAATTGAATAATGTCTAAATATTTGTAAAACCTAAGCGTATTAGGATATCTCCTCAATATTTATGATCATATCAATCATAGTCAACAGAATGTAAGAAAAAACAACCATATCGCATTGAAATTGTTATAAAAATGAGGAAATCTTCATCAAATTGTAGTGATTTCTTCTAAGTTAACATATTGCTGGATTTTACAAAGCTACACTGTTATTATGAATTTCAATTTCGCATGCAATAACCTAAAAAAAATCTTAATTCCGAGAAATAGTTACTTTTTTGTTACGAGATTAATCTTCTATAGTCTATAATTAGTTTAAATTATCTAAGCTAGAAATAATGTATTGAAACGAAAATTTGAATTTTTTAAAAAACGCATTATGCCTTCGAATAGTTGACAAAATTCGATTCAAATGTCAAATAAAACGCAAAACTATTATTCCAAAGTTTGTGTGAAATTGCAATTATACGCCGGAAAAAACTAGGAATACATTATAGCTTCCCGTGAAGCAGGTGTCCAAATTGCCCGCTCATCAATTTTAGATCGGCCCTGAATGTCTCTCGTGACTGAATCTTCACTGTAAAATGGCACGAGGATTCAGCCTGAATTTACATGTTCAAAATTCCAGAAAATTCATGCAATTTTCGGAAATATTCAAAAAATATGAAAATTTTCATCTATCCACATTAATTTAACCACTTATTATATGCTTACCTTTTATGCAGGCTCATTCTACTAGCCCTAAGTTGATTAAGTGGAACAACGTCATCGGATGATGCAGTCGATCTTAGTCTTCCCTACCGTTATAATTTTATTGGTGGTAGTGACGGTAATCTGGGAAATCAGTCTGAGAGACAACCAGTCAAATGCGTCTACGATATCGTCGAAATTCCGTAGATTGTGGTAGATTAATCGTACGATGTAGTCATTGCCTTATCGATATCTGAACTATGTTTCATTGCAAATATAGTCTGCGTTTTGGAGGTCCAAATAATCTGGGCTTTCACACTTTCGGCTAGATCCATGTAAATGGTTTTGAAACACTGAGACTTTAACATTACTACTAGAATACTTCAGCTAGTTAATTAATTGCTACAAATACAGTCAAAGAGATCACGAAGCGGTGAAATCTATATCACCATCTAACGATCCTATCCTGTCTTGTAAATGACGGGTGACTATTGCTGAATAGTGACCTAGAAGACATCTCGAAGTTGGAGATGAGCACAGCATGTTTCGACCAAATAGCGTCCGTCAGGACCAGCTAACGTTTAACTGCACACTGTGTGACAGGATTGTTTGCTGGTATTCAAACTCCGTTTAAAACTGATTTATCAGAATTTATTAATGTTCTTAGAACAAATGTTTTGTCATTGCCTACATTTTATTGTTCAGATTCATTGACAGATATTGTCTTTAAAATAAATGTATGGTTGGGCAAAGTATTGAAACTATTTTCGTTGACCACCCGATATCTTTTGGTATATTTTTAGACAAATATATAGCTACAACACACCTTTCTTACTGAAAAATTTTCACCGAACCGTACTATTTTACCATCTTTTCTGGACTGATACTATCTCCTCACTGGTGGTAGCAATTATTATCTGCCAGGATATTTGTCTACCAATAATAAAATAGTTCTGCTTTGTTGCAGACATTGCAGAATCTTTTTGTAGAAGATTAATGCCTTTTTTTGAAATTGTTTCTGATACAATTTTTTATAAAATGAAAAATATTTGAAGTTTCAATAACTTCCGAAACTTGCTATCTTCATAAATCGACATCAATTATAATTCTTCTCTAAAATTCTGTCAATTCTCATCAATTAACTCTTAGAACAAAATACATCCGAAATTTCAACGGAGAACACTGACTATTTATATCCTTTAGATGTGATACTTTAAGAATTTATATGCATTTATAAATTGTAAAAAAGCACAAATTTAGTAAATACACATTTTGAAAACAGCAAATTTCGGAAAAATTTGAAGTCATTGAAGAGATGATTTTACTTCTAAGCAATACGTAACTGAACGAAGTAATTT
>BGPR01026096.1:0-21800 GCA_013235015.1 Araneus ventricosus | reverse complement strand
TATTTCTGAGCTAAAAAGCCGCCACTGGTCACTACATGAAGTCTTTCAAGAAAATACTCAATTTGGGAGTGCAAAAAATGCATTCTTAAGCTCATGGTACAGCACATTTCTTCAAAGTTCTGTAGCACTTTGACATTAGTTACGAGAAGATGGGCTTTTGTGTCTAAACGGAAACAACGCAATCGAAAAAAAATCAATAATGAAAGAAACTTTTATTTTTTCGATCAAAACAAAAACTGTCCAAAACGTTGTGAAAAAATCCAGATCCGGAAAATTGGAGCACAAAATACCTCGAACTCAAATTCATCTGCTCATTCAAATTAGATGAAGTATTGCCTCATCAAAACGAAAAAACTTTTGTAATGAAAGTCAGTCAAATGCTGCTGGAAAGATTGGGGCTGAAAAGAAATTTTAAACACCTAAATTAGATTGCTTTTTAACCTAAGCTAGCCTTCTTGGAAGACTGTAATCAGTCGCATTATCGTCACACTCCCTAAAAGTCTTTCAAAATTGCCCAAGGAAACGTGTTTACAATACAGCATGGGACAGATTTCTGGGAAACACCTCATCGGTTGAGGTCCGAGTATACTTTGGATGGTGATTTGTCTTTGCGTTCTATCACCTCCTGCCACGAGTTTTGAAAAGTCTAATTTCTTTATTGCACAGTTTCTAGGAAATAAGCTTATGCAATCTTTATAACATGTTCAATAAACAACGAGATCTTTTACAAGGAATTTGAATATTTATGCGGAAAGAATTCTTTTATAATTAGTGGTGTAATATTATTCATAGCTGTTACTAAAGAGCATTTATTAATATTTATTCTCTTTTAAAAGCTTCATTTCAGGCCAAGATTTGTGATCGATTCCCCTGATTAAATGGATTTATTGATCGATTCAATTTCAACTACAATAATGTGATCTTCCATTTTTAGAAAATTTTAAGTTTTTTTCTTTACATTTGTTCATTGCATTGACTCAGACTGAGCATAATTTCATTTTTGATCACACTCATATCTCGACTAATAATAAAAGAGAATGTGTTAATGTATTATATTTGTGTGTACTGGCGCTCTAAGGGTTAGACCGTTTGATAAATAAATTGTACCATTTCGTTTAATTCTTGGTTTTTTCAAAAGATATCGACTTTTACTTTCGTTTACCAGCCCGGACATAAAAGACCAAGATTTAAAAAAAAAATTCTGATCTATATAAACCAAGCTTTAAATTTCGACTAAAAATGAAATTATATATAGAGAAAGAGTAAATTAAAATAGTGGTAATGCTCTCAAACACGTTCATTCGCATCTAATGTTTAATTCTACTACTTTCAATGTATAGGAAAAAAATGGAAAGCGAATGTAAGTGTGAATCATTCTAAAGAAATTGTGTTCAATTAATATCTACTCAATTATTTCATAAACAAAATGTCAGACTCAAACTCGCTTTAAATCGAGAATAATTGCGCTTTTTTTCAATCGATGATTTAATTCCCATTATTGCAAAACACCATTTCTTAACATGGCAGTTGACAGTTTATGAAAAGAAACTTCTCGAATTTCACAAAAATTATCATACTAACATAGTATCTAAAATGAAGAATTAGAAAAGCAGTTTCGTTTTTATTTATTTATTAATATTTAATTAACGTTGAATCATATTACACAAATAAAGCCATACATGTAAATAACAATTCGCTTGGTAGAGCGGTGTTTGAACACGTTTTCAATCATTACATCTAAATTGGAGTAATTAAGAAAAATATTAGTAGTGCTTAAAGAAAATTCAGCATTCAGGTGGTTTAAGAGCCAATTCTTTACTTCAATAAGATTTAATTTATGTAAATAATTTAACATGTTTGTCAGATTTAATTATGTAGATAAATTCTCGTGTTTTTCAACACTAATTCTGGTTTCATAAGTATTGTAAATTTTTAACAAGTTTTCTGAAGTAGATAATTTTTAATGTCTTTCGGCATTTTTAAGATGAAGTGTTTAAATTCGCAAAGTGATTTGTGATGTTTTTGAGAACGAGTGCCTTCAACTTCAAAATTCTTTATAAGCTTCTTAATGTTCTTATGGTCCAGTGCTCACATCTTGTTACTTCTTAATATGTTACTTAATGTTTTTAAGATGACTGTATGCAACTTTTAAATTCCTTTTACGATTTGTATGTTTTAAGGTCCACTGCAGTGGCGGCTCGTCAGCAGAGAAACAAGCAGTGCTGCAAAAGTTGTATAGAACTAAGTTATAGGAGAAGTGCTGATTATTTTGGTATATCGACAAGACTGGGCTTTAATTGAAAAAAACTCCTTGATAAAATTCTATAATATCAAACATAATATTTTAGAATTATAGATAAATTATATATGATTTTTAAGAACGAATAATATAGACAAGGGATTTTCTTCAAAATTATAAAATAAAATATTTATATTATTATAAATAAACTAAAGTGTACAAAGCTAGAAGATGCAGCCTCAAGTGAAAATCATCAATTTATTTTTATTTTTTTAAATATCACTCAGTTTTCTATCTGTATTTTGTCAATTGATTTAATTACATTTTCAACATGTATTCTATTGACATCGACAGGCATTTGAGCTTCAGACTTATCTCAAGATTTTGGAGGCCTAAATTGGGTATGATGCTTAAAGGCAGCACAGAGTCTTTAAGGGTTAATATCAAAAATAGCGTCACAAGCCAGGTTAAACCTATTAAATCTTATGAATCTCCAGCTAGCTTTTCTCTCATTTCTATTTGTGGTTTGAGGCTCCTGTCAGAATGTCTTCTCTCTTCATTTGTGGCTTCAGTGGAATGTGGAGGATCGGTGTATTTCCAGGGCTGCACCTTGGTCGAACCGAAGAGCAGTTAAACGAGCCCGCTGCTGCCGAGAAACAGCAGATTCAGCCAGAAAACCGTCTGCCATTCGGAGAGAATGTTCTAAAAAGTTAAAAAAGGTTTTTAAACTCATATTTGAAAAGATGGGATTTCGGAATCAATTTTTCTCTCGCTTCCTGATGTGCTAGAGCAGTGAAGAGGAAACTTTTTGGGAAGTGGGTATAATTTTGTCCATTTTTTTTGTAATACGAACCCGTGGGTTACTTAAACTCTAAGACTCGGCACAGATCGATAGAAAATATCTGCTTCGTTCGGCTGATTTTTTCCATCGAGGAGAACATTTATTTCGCCCATTAGAAACACCAGTATCCTCATTGTCACCTATTATTACCACTATTGCAAAGGCCTTCATTTTACAACGGGATGAGGGGAAGAGCTGCAATTTGTGGTCAGTAAACGTTCCCATGTTAGAAAGGTCTTTAGATTTTGCTAAATATGTCTCAATAATTTTTTTTCTAAATTCTTTTCACCCACTTTTATTTGACTGAATTTACCGCTTTGAAGTACATATTTTGTTATTATAATTTTTATGCATTTTACTATATGTAAAACTTCTTTTTTAAATGTAAATTCTAAAATTAAAATACATTTTCTACTTGAGTTTAAAGTATAGCATTTCAGGTTCTAAGGGAGTAAAATGTATCTAAATGGGATGTTTAATAATAATCGTATATGGAAAAAGGGCTTATGTCTAATAAAAGGGTTTAATTACAAGAAAAAACATTATACAGAGTTTAATAATACTCTAGGCAATATTTATTTGTGTTTTTAAATAGTTTTAGAATTTTTTTTTTATAATCTGTTCTCAATCCAACCAAGTATTTTCAAGTTCCTTAAGAAACTGTATAAACAATTTTTCAGTATTAAAAATTAAGAAATTTATCATAACTGAAATATATGTATTGCGTTAATTAACATTTAAAAGAAGTAGGTAATTATATCTTATTATTAACAAAATGGGTTATAAACGTGATTATCATTATAAACATGAATAGTATGACAATTCCTTCCAGGAGAAAGGTGGGCAAGAAATGTCACTCGATTGCTCGGTACAGCAGTTGTACCAGAGCCGAAGTAAAAGGAAAAAGATTTAGCTGTACAGCGTATGTACCGCCGATTAGGAAAGTTTAAGTGAGTGGCGCATTCGCAAAGAGGTTTGGGAGTGGCAAACATGGTACTAATAATTTGAAATAATAATAAAAAATAAGAATGAAATTGGATTATTAATCATTTCTACACGCGCACGCCAAGGCTGCTTATTAGTTTAACATTGAGTGTTGGTACACCCCCGTTCTACCATGCAACGAATATGCTGGCCAAGTTTATGGCCGATTGTCATGAAGAATACACAGGTGTAGTGCAGTGATACGATGGAAAATCGGTTAGCCAACATCCACCCGGAAATATTTTTTTATTAATTCGATATTAGATATTTATATAGGATATTACCAATAATCATAATTTAATAGCACCATAATAAGAATTTTGAAAATAGATTATCAGATATGATAGATGGCACCAGAAGTCCTGTTCATGATACGTTATGAACCGCGCCCTCTTTTTCCGCACAAAACCGAGGAGCACGCAAACAGAGTCGCACATCGGCAACTCTCTCTCTCTCATTCGCTCTTTTCAATGATGTAAAGGCTTCGTCGCTCAGCTTCAATGCGCAGTTAAGTCGCCCGACGTTAATACCTGTGCAACGGTAACTGTATCCCATTTATCTGTTCCTTCTGAATATCACTAACTCAATTAACTACTTTTAACCGCATTGACGTTCAACCCTGTGATGATCTAGTTAACAAAACCATTCCTTCATGTCAATTATTAAATTCCTTATTATCTTCCTTTTATATAAAATTACCCCCTGTAAAATTCTCCCTCTAGTTCTTAAATAAATGTCTTGCATTTAAATTCAAGTCTCTTCGTTTTGTCATGTAATAATTTGTGTTAAAATTAATGTGACCTAAACCCAATAAAATGCCCTAGACCTAATTCCGATCCATTTTCCCCTTAAAGGTAACCTCCCTGTGGGCGTTCTGTTTAAACTAATGGAATTCTCACATTTATGCTTCAACTTTTTAATATTTTCGATGGTCTGTTCTCTCTTTTATGCTACAAAAATAAGTTTATAAAAAGCAACTCGAGGGTCATCTAAAGAGCCATCGTGGGTCCGTGTCTGATCAGCGGGTCACAGGCTCGCCACCACTTCGCAAGAGTTTCGAAATTATGTACATTTGTGTTTTTGATGACAATACACGATTTTACTTTTTTCAGAACATAATGATCAGTTAATCGATTAATTTTATTAAATTTTTATTCTATACCAGTGGCGCCACCTGGTAGCGATTTTGTAACTTTTTTTCAAGATTTTTAATATTTACAATGATGAATTATAAATTAAAAATAAAAAAGTAGAAAGTAATAAAATAAAGAATTTCTACTCTTTAGTACACTAATAAAAAGTGCACTTTTAACTATTTTATCTGATAACTATTTTTTCGATTAGATCATGAACAACTGTTACTGTTTTGTGTGAATGCAGTATGCAATTCTGTGATGTTTGGAGTTTAAAACGAATTCAAAACTCTCGTTGAAGGCTACGTTTATGCTCTTTATTCAAGTGAACCCTCCGTCCGGCGCAATGCACCTGACAGAATAAGGTAAACAATATCGTGATTAATATTGTTGATAACCGCTAATTTTAATTTTAGCAATCTATAATTAATCACTGGCCTTCTTGGGGAGGCTAAAAAGAAAATATGTGGGGATATCATTGCAAAAAAGTCTCAATTTCGCGATTACTTCCGTGCATTATTGTACTTGTTTTTCTGATTTGCGATTTCAGAGGCATTCGGATAACCCGGGTTTTTGAAGTTCGGTTAATCGAGGTTTTGCTGTAGATAACTTCAGTATGTAGATATTATATACAGATTATAATATAGAATACAATTAAATTACATCCATACTATTCAACAAATAAAAGTACTTTACTCATTGTATGCCTATGCTTTTTCAAAATACAGTAAAACCTGTCTAGGGCGATATTGTAGGGAGCTAGAAAAAATATTGTTATAGACAGTTTATGATTATAAGCAGTTTGAGCATTTGCTCAGGAAATGTTTGCGGAAGCGTGTATTTTTGCTTTTATCAGAACTGCAAAGTAAACATTTTAGTTAACATTTTTACTAACAATAAAAATATGAATGAAAAGGGCATGGAAGCGTAATTTTATTTCATAATAAAGCTTATGATTTATGTAATGTCTTCAAATGCTAATGTTCTACGCAATGTCATTGTAGATTCCAGGCCTCAACACATCAAAAACGAACTCCAAGGAAAGCCGACTAAGAGAGACAAGAAACATCTACGCGCATTCAAATTCCCCTGTTATCTCGCATTCTCAAAGAATCGGTCACTCTGATTCAAGGTGCAGGGATATGAGTGGTATTGTACTATCTCACATTTTGAACCATGGGGTCGTTTTCCAAGGGAAAAAAATCGGGATTTTATTGTACCAGCTTTGGTAAAGACTTAAAACTATCGTTATAGAAAGGTGCATCTAAAAAGTGATTATCGTTGTTGGCAGATTCAAAATACATTCAGTTTATAGAAATTTCAGAGGTACCAAAGAAAATATCGTTATAGAGAGGTTTTAAGCATCTGAAAGGTATACACGTTGAAAGGTTGATAGGAATTGGTTTTTTCACTCGTAATAAGCATCACGATTCCGCGTAGAACTTACATGTGTCGTTAGAAATCCTGTGATGACAGGGACTAAAAAGCTCCCTATTCCTGCTACAATAGAGGAAACACCCATTAGAGATCCTAAGAAGCATAAAAGAAGCGATGTTTAAGGCCACATTCTTATTTCATGCAAGTTTGAAGCAACTCAAAAAAAGTAAAAATAACACAATTTAAAGTAAAGGAAAGCATTAAGGTATAAATGAAAAGTTTTTCTTTTTGAGGAACCAAGTTAAAAATAAACTAAACACATCACAAGGTGGAAATGATGGGGGTGGAAATATTCATATATCAACAACTCCCTTACTCTTGATGATAGAGAGAACATTCTAAGTAGGCCAACTATCCCCTCACCATAACAAACAACTTTTGCACTAAAAGGTTTTCAGCACTGCAATGCTTTAGAAGCTAAGAATTCAAAAGTGATTTTAAATACTTAACTTCGACTGATTTTTAGCCTAAGTGTGTGACACCTTGTTGGAAAGCATTAATCAGTTGCATTCTCCTTTCCTTTTCATCCTCAAAGCTCTAACTCATATGAAATTAGAAGTGAAAAACGGCAGAGGAATGAAATTTCTTTTCCTTATGCCTTCGGTCAAAATTATCTACTTTCGCCTTCGGTGTTCAGACAGATTTTTTTAAATTAAATATTTCTGGCTATCCCAATTTCAGAGTAATTTCGCTGTATGAACATTTCCATCAAGACTTTGGAAAGGCTCAATTTCCTCTCTTAAGGGGTTTACCTGAATTGTCTGTCACTTTAAATCCAAAGAAAAAAGACATTTCAGGTTCAAATAAAAGTTGGTCTCCATGAAAGATTAGCAATTTACTTTAATGAAGGCTAATTGATTATTTCCAGATATTTAAATTCCATAAAGAAAAGAAAACATTTTGGCGGTGCAACAAAGCCGGACATTGTGCGTATTGCTACACACACTGACAGAGAGAGTCACGTGAGTAGAGTGAGGTATGCAGCGCCATCTGGTGGATAATTACACCATATATGTTTTATGCAACTGTAAATCAGTTTGTATCTTTGATGGCGTTTTTAAATTCTCCGATTTCGCTGTCGTTCCCGATACAGTAGTTAAGTTTATATCCAAACAGATATTTCTCCAAATTTGTTCCGAAGCAAATGGAAACAAATTTTTATAGAAATAATTTCGGAAGAATAATTTCCTTTTCACCTGCGAACGCAAGAGACATGTCCACCCCCGAGATCAGTACTCCAGAAACGGCAATTCCTAAGGAGAACAGGAATAAGGCAAAACAGAGGATGTTGACGAAGGCGTCACATCCGGCTAGTAGTATTCCCACCATGCAGAGTGAGAATCCAAGGGCACCTAAAATTCAAAGAACAAATCAGACATACATTTATTGAGATATGAGAAAAATATCCTATTAAAATTCGTGTGCGTTTTTCATTTATAATAAATGGAATAATTAGTGCGTCTCGTGAACTTCTAGTTCTCTTGTTTTCTCTTCTCTCTAACCAGATGATGCCAACATTTATTGGGATTATGTTGTTATCAGATGTATTGAACTTTTATTGTGCCCCGTTAGATTCGAATTAAATTAATTCCTTTCTATTTTGTTTCCTCTAGTATCCGTTGCAGGCAATGTATGAAAGCCGGCATTCTATAGAATGAATGTATGTTATTATATAAATGTGAGAAAATTTCTTTCTATTATTGTATTTTGGCTACAAAATCTAAATATATCCATTTGTAGGCAATAAACATTATTCGTTTTATTTCAAATCTTGTGTATTTTAGTTTGGCCCATACTACATATTTAAATTGTTGTAAATTATCGACCTAAAAATTAGTTGTCGTAAAAGTATTGTGGCGAAGGCTTCACAGGGATACAAAACTTTATTCAAAATATCAAGAGACAATTCAGGATTATTTAAATCAAGGAATAGTAGAATAAGTAGATGTTTTTGAAGTCAGTAAAGACAAACCTATAAAATATTTACCACACTAAGCAGTGAAAAAAGAAGGTCAGGTCACAACTTTTACGCGTATAGTTTTTGTTGCTGCATCTCATCAAGCTAATGAGCTGTCCTTGAATGATTGTTAGGGCCCAGGTCCAATTTGTATACAAACCTTCTAGAAGTACTAATCAATTATAGGCTGCACCGAATTGCTTTATCATCTGGTATTCGTCAGAACTTCCTTCAAATTTCCTTGGCGGATACACATAAGGTTGAATTCGGTTTTTATGGACCCACAGTGATCCCTCATGTTGAAAAAGGCCGATTTTTGAAGTGTATCGTTTTAACAGAGTAATTTTTGGTGTCAACGCTAGCCCGTTTCTACTAGCGGCTACAGTTAAACATTACATTGAGATGTATTTACAGGACTATACCACGCCTGTACAACATCTGGATTCTTTCATATATATAGATGACTGAATTACAGGTCAAGACACTCGAAAAGAAGCACTTCTTATTTCCCGTCGTGCTAAGGATATCAGGAAGGAAGCAGGAATGGTTATGACAAAATGGATCAGTAACGACTCCTGAATATTCTCAGGAATTTAAACCAGAACAACGTTATCGAAGGAATGTTTTTTAGAAGCAATTGATTTCAATACTTAGTGGTCGTCAGCAACTATTTCATACCGATAACCATGATTCCGACTAAATATAACTTTAATGAGTTAAATCAAATAAAAAGGGTGATAATAATTAAAGTTCATCTTTCAAAAAGCCGTGAAAAAAAAGAACCACTGCTCAGAATTACCTGAATATACTCGAAGAAGGGTTGGGGGAAAGTATGACAGAAAAAATAGTTCAAAATGTTGGCAATAGATGCCGTTTTATAGTCATAAGACGTGCAGTCGCGGACAGAAAAGGAGACACTCAACATTATTCTGCGCTCGTTCATTGTACATCGAAGACAAAGTTATCGTTTCTCAGGAAATAACTTTTACTAAGAGATTAAATGGTTAAAATTTTCTAAAGAGGTCATCTAAATATTTATAAATTGCACTAACTTCAAACTTTTCAATGGCAATATCCATTTTTGCTGCCTTAAATAAATTTCTCATAAAAAATACTGCAAGATAAAAATTTTGGATATTAGGCCATTAATAGATTGGAAAATATTTTTTTATTTTGTTCTGCAAAACTTATTCTATTCAATAAATATGGAAGTTTTGTATAATTTTAACTTTCGCCTGAATAAATTTTGATCACAAATCCTTAAAAATTAATAATGCGTAAGTATTTCTGCAGGCTTTTGGACTGAGTGGAAGTAATCGAATAAATGAGAATATTCGTTAATTTATTGAAATGTTAGTACGCGTATTAAAATTAATAATTTGTTGAGATTTATTCTGACTTTCACTGTTTTCCATTTATTTTCTGGTTTTTAATTGTAAATCAATGGAGTATTGGTATTATCTAATTCTTCGTATATGAATGATTTTAGTGAAGTAGTATACCAATTCAGTTTTAAAATATATTCCCACAGAAACTATAATGGCGTCCTTTGTTATCTCAACAAGTGAGATTCGTCTCTATCATGGCTCTTATGCATAATGACAAGAAAGTTGTGAGGCTTGCAAAATTAAAGACTTAACCTTTTATTTCTATATATTTAAATTTTATAAAATAAAGTGGTGTAAAACGATTTTATATAATAATGAAAGAATTTTCGAAATATATGATGTAATATATGATCGTATTACAGCGAAAACAGAAAATTTAATGTAATTTCAAATCTACTCGTACAAATATGCTGAAATTTTGTATATTCTTATCGAATGGGCATCTGTTTTGATTACTTTTAAACTTTGTAATTGTTATTATTCAAAAATTCTTCTCGTTAAAATTTGATAAAACATTCCATGCATTAAAAATTATCGTAAAATCAAAATTATAAGTGTCGAAAATGAAGAATACTTCATACTATCAACACAAATATATCCTCAGTCAATAATTATATTATTTCTCAAGAAATCAATAAAAATTCAAAATTTTACTTCAACATTAGAAACTAAAAATTTCTTTTCCTTATAATTTCGAAACAAATGCACCTAGAATGATTAAATTTGGTATCTTGCCATAGATTTTCATGGAGTTTTGAAATCTATCAACAATAATGTATGTTGCCATTGGATATTTACAGGTTATTTCAATTTTAAATATGTAGACGAACCTATATGATATGATATTTTTTGGCATGGAATTGTTTATTAGATATTATTTCCTGCACATCGGTTCCTCTTATTTTAAGATTCTGTAAACGATAGAAAATAATGCTGTGTGGCTCCTTTTTTCTCTCGACTGTACATAGGCTTCGGGTACCGATAAAATTGGGTACCCAGTGCGGCGGCCATTACGTGGATTGTAGGTTAAACCAACTGTACTGTTCAATGTGCAGGTCTGTAGCGGTTTTTTAATAAAAGAATCAATGAATAAAACAATGGCTTCCAACTCATTCGGAAGTTGTGGCACTTTTAGTTGTAAGTCAATCCGACAAGGTGGTGCCACATCGTATAGGGAAAATCGAGTCGATTTGTAATTGTTCTCCAAACATCATAGAGACAGCTACAATGTATAATATAATTGTCCTGAGGACAAAAACCGGAGAAAAACCAACAGTGAAATTGGTTTTTAATGGTCCCGATACTTGCTCAAGAAATGTTCAATATTTTGTCCACCGTTTTGTTCACAATTAAGGAATCAGCCTCTTCGTCTCCTTTTTTAAATTTCATGTTTACTGAGGAGCATTTGTTCATCAGGGTGGAGATGAGTCGATCCTTGTTCTTCGAATTGGGCAGGAGTTGTTCTTGCGAAACAGTTGGTACCATCATTTCATCAAACATCCTTCACATGACACCTGTTCTGCACATTTAATTGCAGCCTACTGTTGCCTCCTACTATTTCCTGGATACTACCTCCCTTTTTTTCAGGATACCCATCTAAAATGACTAGAGCATTAAAGCAATGATTAGTGTTAGTGGTTGCTCTCTGTCATTTCTTTTGAATTTTACAGTTTGATAATTACTTCCTTTAATTCTTTTCAAACCAAGAAAAACTTTCAACTCAGACATGTGACAATTGATCCTTGAGTTTCCGGCAAAGCCATTGCTTTTTGTAATCAAGTTGGAATTTTCAGGGAAAGGATAATAGTCCTTGAACCACTCCTTTATTTTCCTGCAATCATCCATATCTTGCTGAAATCTTGCGTCACTGATTCCCAAATGTCAATCAGAGCTTTTCAAATCAACACCACAGAATTTTTCAATTCATGCAAATATGTTGGAGCGCTGTCGTCTCCTGTGTTCACCTAGCCAGTACACTATCACTGAAACCATGGCCATGAGGGCGGCTTCAAAATGTATACATGTTTTTCATTAATGACTTGTTCAATAGTTCGGCTACTGTCCATGTGCTAGTTCACGACGACAGAGGTCACTGGGCCATCGTGAAGACATCAAAAGTGAATGCCCTGGCATGTTTAGTGATTGTGTCATTTTCCTAAATGACACACCCATACTGCTCTCAAAACTCAAGAACTGCGAAAAAAGTTCTAGTGTAAAGTTTAAACAGCTGCCGAGAACTCCGGACATGATTTCAACCAAGCCAAGTTAAAAAAGTTGGTCCTGCGTTCAAATTAATGCCTAAATGGATTTGGTGATGATGTAGAAAAGTGATTGGCAAGTATACCTCTTAATTCCCTTTTGTATTTTCAGTCTATTGTTCATAAATAATTTTTTATTACCCTTTTTATCTTTTCTTTTGGCTCCATCCTTGTAAAATTGGTCAAACCTCTCTACAGTGTTCGCCCTCCATTCCAAGGAAAATTTATTACTGAAAGGGGTGAACACTATAAAAGAGATTCGTGTTTGAAAGTACAAAATATGTATTTAAAGAAGTCCTGATTCATTTTTTCTCTTAAAACGAATATTTAAGAATCATCTAAAGAAAAATGTACTTTATTTGAAAATTTTTCGTGTCTTTTTTAAATACGTTTTTCTTTCTTCGGATCTATCAGTTCTTTCCGAAGGAGCATTTTCAATTTTTAAAAAAATAGGATTAGTATATTATCATTCATTTTGTTGGTAGATGTTGAGGAATGGACAATCAAATCTTCTTTTTCCCCTTAAGTCTGTTAAGCTGGAAGTTTCCTTTGCTGACAGACTCAACACATTTCTGTAGCTTCTTTGTCAGACTTCAAATCAGCACCTGAAAGGCACAAATGTACTCTTTATGATTCAACCGGTGTAGAGGTGGAAGTTCAGTTTTTACGTCTCATTGGGAAAGAAATGCTTAATTTTAATTAGAGTGTATGGATCTTTTCTTTTCTTTCCTTCCTTTTCAATTAAAAAAGTTCAATGTCAAAGAGAAGAAAGGAATATATTTTTTTGAAGTTGAATGAGTGCCCAAGCCAGCCTCTCAGAGAGGTTTGAGAGAACATTCCAGAGGTTATTTTAACATTATGGGCCAAAACGTTCTGTGTCAAACAAAAGTGATCGTTTATGAAATGACCACAGTGCAGGAGTGGCCTCTTAGGGAAATTTCACTGCATATAATTTTCAATCGCTTCTTTCAAAATCAAACTACTGTAATTTTCCCTGTCAATGAGTTTTGAGAGCCTCTTGAAGATATCGAATCTGCTTCTTCTTATCTATTGCATTTGTAAATAAGTTAATTTACCATTTAGAAGTTTTAATAAGTCCAAACGATTACTATAATGTGACTTACAGTCGCGGGACAAAAGTAGCCATCCAGCATTTTTCTACGATCGTTCATTGGGCATTAAAAGAAGGTAAAACCCTTCAGGAAATAGCGTATACTAAAAGATTCTATGGATAAAAATTTCATAAGGGGTCATCTGATTATTTAAAAATGCACTAACTTCAAAATTTTCATAACAGTTATTTTTGACGTCACACTAGGCCTTATTTCCTGAAAATTGGTACATTTTGTTTTAATACGAGATGAACGACGGTAAAATAATGCGGAGTGGTTCATTTTTTCCCGTGATAGTTCACCGCCGAATCGCATGACTTTGCTCACTTTTGCAACATAGTTATGGACTGGAATTACCTGAAATTTCAGCTAAAATTATTAATCTATCAACTTCGATTGCTTAAAAATCGTTTAAAGGCCCGATAAAAAATATTTAATGCTAGAAATAAAAGAAGAAATGACGATGTCAAAATCCTAAAAAACTACTAATATATTTGATGATTATTCACTTTTACCATCACTTTTATTTTTTCATTTTTTACCATTTATTGTATATATTGTTAATCTACGGATGGACTTTTATTAACCGTAGTAGTGTGTTGTCTGACGCTCATAGGATGATTCCCTAACTTTTAAATACGTTAGTAGATGGCATCCCCAAAGATATTCTGAGGATTAAAGTATTTTTTTACTTTAAGAATGTACGTATGCGACTAGTTCGTAATATTTCATGTTGGAAATATGTAATATATGCACTGCAGATTTAAATAAACTATCTACATTTCAGAATTGAAAAAGATACAGAAAATTATTTTAAAAACATTTCTTTTCTTCTTTGGCGAAAAAGAACAGAAAATTATTACAAGAGAGGGCAGAAAATCAGAAGAAACGAAGCAGAAGAAGAAAACTGACGACAAAAAAACAGAACTAAACAAGTTGAAAACTGAATGGAGTGAATTTATCTGATATAGCGAAAATAATGTGCCAAATGATTTACCAAAATGAAAATTAAAAAATGATTAATATAATTTCATAATTTCATGTTTAATTACTAAAACTATTGTTAATAAATTGTTTTATAAAGTTTGATAGGAAGAAAAAAAGGATCTTATTTATATATCTTCGATTCTGTTTTTTTAAATGAATAATGCATATAATTGAGACCAGGAAACTAAAATCACTCATTAACTTAATTTTCTTTTATAAGTTTTCAAATAATTTAAATTAGAAGAACTTAAATTTTAAACAGAATATCAATCTGTGCTTGATATCCTTTTCTGATTAAGAACAAAAATATATAATTAACAACAGAGTTTTTTTCTTACTTCCACAGATTAATTAAATTTTTTCCCTTCAAATCTTTAGCTTGATAAATTTTGTGAAATGTGAACGCTAATTTACGAAAGTGTATCACAGAAAGAAAGAAATGGAGGAAGAAAATGTAAGTAGATGAGAATGTCCACACCCAGTTGAGATTCGATAACGATATTAACGCTATAAAAATGTTCGATTTTTAAGTATTTTTTCCACTTGCAATAACCTTGAATAAAGAATTTTACAAACTAAAATTCTATGCGGCGAAACTTCACGCTTATTTTTATCCTACTCGTGATAAAAGTGGATTATATACGATTTGGTTGTAAAAAATGAAAATAAAGTGGATTTCAATTCTAGAGCTGCTCGAACTGCCATCTATTAATCATTCCTGAAACTCTAAATGACAACGTCTAATTGAATTTGAAATTCAATTTTCAAAAAATCCGAACTTGTTCAACAAATCATAATACATACAATAATTTCTTTACATATTATTGAAATTCAATCATCTAATTTTCCAAAATATTCAGATATTTCCTTCTCCAAATTCCATTATTTCCAAAGAGTGAAAATGTTAATATGATGTCTGACTTTATTTACTAAAACTTGCTAATTATCAGCGTATAATACCTGTTCTACATAATGCTTACAACGTTATACCTTGAAATAGCAGTTCTATCACCTGGAAGACAGAGATTTATTATCCCATCAATTATTTTGTCCTTATTTATATCAATAAATAAGTTAAATTTGTAAAGGAAATGCATACAAATTTTTCTCCCATTTTAACATTGTTTCCTACGCTGTCCAATAGATTAAATGATTAATTCTGATAATGGTTTTGCCTTCTACCTGTTTCGAAATAGATTGCATTTATACAGCTAACAGATGGCGCTGAAACCAAAAAAATCGGAAGAAAATGGTGCCACTTCGTTTATTTCCTAGTACATTCATAAGATAACAAGTTTTACTTTCGATTACCAGCCAGGACATAAAAGTCCAAGCTTTAAATTAAAGAAATAACATAAGGTTACGAAGGATTTGTGTCTGAATGAAAAAAAAGCTGTATATAGAGAAGGTTTTAATTAAAATAGTGGTAGAGTACTCATAGCACGTTCATTCACTTCTAATGTTTATTCGTGCTACGTTTTTAAAATGAATGCAAGTGTGAATGATTCTATAGAAATTTTGTTCAAGTAATACTTACTGAATTATGTAGTAAGCAAAATATGATACTCAAATAGGCGTTAACTCGAGAATAATTGCACTATTTCCAATTAATGATTTTATTTCCTTTATTATAAAACACCATTTTTTAACTTGACAGTTTACAATAAGAAACTTCTCGAATTTCACAAAAATTATCATACTAATATAGTATTTAAAATGGAGATTTAGAAAAGCAGTTTCATTTCAATTTATTTAATAATATTTAAATATTCTTCTAAAATATTTGAATCTGAAATGTGGCAATATTATTCGAAATCATGTGCACCATGCATAAACTAAAATTTTGCATTCAGATCACTGCATTAATTCTGGCTTAAAAATATGAAGAGTAAAGAAAGGGATACAAGACATTTAAGTGTTCGATTGAAACTCTTCTGACTCGCAAAGATATTTTCACGTGATGTAAGTACCACTTGCACGTTTACATCTTGCTTCGCCGTGATTTTCGAAACATATTATATATATATAATAGAATGCGACAACGCATAATATAATTTGAAATAACATAGTATACCTGGGAATGGCCAATGGCCATTTCAGAGAATAGTAGGCTATTTCAACCCCGGTGTGTATTTCGAGCACCATGAATCTCGATTCGAAAGCAGAGATTCAACAAATGTCATTGTAAAATGTTTACTAAAGGACAATAAAACATTATTCAAACATTGTAAGTAGTAGAAAAAGATTAAATACAAATTAAAACTCAGAAAAAGAAATCTTTACACATGCATCTTTATGAAGAACATCATGTTTTGGAAAACAAATTAAATGAATTCGAAATGAGAGACATTAGCGGGTTCGAGTAGGGGCAGTAGCTTTGAGAAACTTCTTTTGTAATTCTGTTTTTTTTTCTGAGTTGAAGGGAAATAACTGAAAAGTCCATTGAACGTAATTGAAAGCAATCCTGTTAGAAAAGTTCGAAAGACTATTTTGTGTTTATGAATTAAAATCTCGCTTTAAAATTTATCACAACTAGAGATGTATTCAGTTATCTTTAGGATTTAAATAGATTGCATTGAATATCCACAACGCTGGGTGCTAACTTCAGAGAAAAGTTATTTGTAAAATTTCACATATAAAAAATAGTGTTTACAATGCAACAGTATACGAATGTAAATTTTCTTTATCGTTTTTAAACAAAAAAAATATTAATTAATTAATTAAACTTCCAAAAATTTAATTTCGTATGTTTTGTAAGAAATCATCATATACATTCTTTGATGGTAAATTTTGTCCTCAAGGAATAAATATTACAAAATAATTAATAGGAATAAAATAAGATGTAATTTAAATTTCTTTATAATGCAGAAAAGTTGTCAAGAGTTAATACAAATATTTTTAATATTTCAAAAGTTAATAAAAAAATTAGTGTTAATTGTTCTTAATGGGACAAAGATTGATTTATTTAACAAACAAGGAATTTATTGTCGATTGATATCACAGAAGCACGGTCAGTTCTTAGGCTATATTTGACTCTTAGTCAGATTCAATACATTTGTCCCTTATAGTTAATTACAATTATACCATTAAATGTCTAATGGTGTTTTTGTAAATGATAAATCAGACATGTGAGATTTAACTCTCTGATTGGGGTTTATATAAATTTTTGTAAATTATATGATATTTGTTATGCCAATTTAAAAAACAAAATCAATTTTTCTGTATCACGTAAGAATTTTTTACAATTCTGAAATTTAAATTTTCGTATTTGAGTCATTTAAAAATTTTCTCGTATAAACAGTTTACAATATATTCTATTTTAACTAAAATTTACTTACAAAAAATAATACAAAAATCAAATAACAATCAGACATACATCTAAAAAAACTGTTAAAAAATTATGAAAATTTCTTTTACTTTTTCTTGAAAGGAATGCTTATCTACTTCAGATTTTGAAACTGGTTAATGGTTTTTTAAAGCTCCAATATATTCACATCCCAATATCCTTGTCGTTTTGCATGTATTTTATATCTCCTTGAAACATCTCACCCATTTCTTCACTCAGTACCATTGGGGGATCATTCATTAGGGCTGAAACTATTTTAAAAGCTTGTATTTTCGTTTTTATTCTAATTGACTTTCTTTTCCCCTTTCAGAGTTGAATGATCATCGAAAATGGCAAAATAGTAATAAAAAATAGAAAAGAAGACGGAAAATCAATAAAGAATTAAGAGAGAGAGAGAGACCAGAGCTGCATAGAGTTTTGCACTTCCTTATTATAAAATTCGTGCACTGAGCAACGCGGAGCGCTCAGCACTCAGTTGGGGAAAAAATCAACAGTTTCTCCCTTTGAAATTAGAAGATTTTAGATTTTCACAGTTCTTGTTTTCCGCGTCATCCTTTGTGAGTTCTTTGCTTCTTCATTTGGCTTCTTTTCGCTTTCTCCAATCATTAAACAGTTTTTTAAAACAAAATCTGGAGGAGTTGTAATTTTTTATACCTTTATCTTTTTTTAAGAGTGATGATTACAAATCTGTGGTTTGTCACCAAAACATTTGAAGGAATTTTAGTTATAGCCAAAGAAAGTGAAACATTTTTTTTACTGTTTTCTGCTTATAAATCAAAAACTATCAACTTTTAGTATAACATCATTATAAACCAAAATAATCAGCACAACACTTGCTACAAGTTGCGTCTATATAAAGTTTTCAGCACTGCTTGTTTCTGAGCTGACGAGCCACCACTACTCAGTACATCAAGATTTTCAGGAAAATACTCAAGCTGGGAGTGCAAAGAAATGTATTTTTAAGCTCATGGCACAACACATTTCTTCAAACTTCTCTAGCACTTCTTATACTATCGTGGCATAGTTAGAATCCTAGTAATTTCATTACAATTTCTGAATGAAATTTTTAAAAATTACTCATACTTGTTTATTCCTAACTTAAGGAGACATACGACTGTTAAACTTCTAAAATTTTCCGATTTTATGAAAAAAAAATATATTATTTCCCTGTCTTTTGCGAACAATTTAAAATAATCCGTTTTGAAAAATTCCCTTAATAATGGGAGTTATGAAGGAAAATGTACCAGCTCTTCAACGTAAACATTGAATATGGCCATATCTTTAAAGTGCCATATCTCAAAATGTGTTTTTTTTATATTGCTCGCACGATATCTCAAGACCTATTGAATATATTTACATAACATTTTTACCAAATATGTATTTTGCTATGTTCTATAAATTGAACCATAATTTTTGCCCGCATTTTCTCCAAAGAAGATGTTTTGGGGGTTAGAAAAGTTGAAATTGGAATAATTTTTTCCTTTTTTTTAAAATTGGTATATAAAACGGAAATTAAATTTAAATGTTAATAAATTGTGATTCAATTTCTAAAACAGACTGCTTGCATTACTTAAATACCCAAAATATTGTGTTTAAACCAATATTTTATCCATAATCATGAGCACAAGGTGACTATCTCATTTTTTCACCAAAAATTATACCCATATTTATTACTCTCTCAAATAGATATATATCAATATTAAGATTTGAAAATGTGTGTAAAATAACAAAGTAAACAGATATTTTCTAGAAAAAAAGTTAGTTTGTAAAATGTTTTGTTTTAAAGATATAATGTATGGAATTTGTCAGATATTTCCACATTTTGCGGAGGTTTAAGAGTCGTATGTCCCCTTAAGGATATGTTTTTTTGTATACCAGAACCTCTTTTATTATGCAGGGTGTTTTTAATTGTGACACTACTCAGAGCCATCTGTAGCTCGATCTATTAGCTGAAATGCCCTCCAAATTTGGTAGGACGACCAAGGAAAACATAGGAGAAAGATGCAGTAAAAAAATTAGTTCCGAATGATGTCTATAGGGGTTAATGCGGCGCTGTTGTAGTCTACACAACTGAGAATTAGACAAATGGATAAGAAAAACATAAGAAAGGCGCAGTTCTGTTCCGCGCCGTAGATTTTTCGTTAAAACGTAGGGATATAATCATAAAACAAGTGTCTCGTATTAATATGTAGTTTAATTATCAATCTCTTTATACAATATTCACACAGCAACTGCAGAACGAAGTGAAAAATAAACACATGTAGTGTTTGGACTGGAGGGTTTTAATCTAAGATTAGTTCGAAGGAGCAACATAACTGCTATAAAGTTTCAGTGAGTAATTTAAAGAAACCTTATTCTTGTAATATGCAAGTTTTGGACCAGCATGTCATTTGTGGACCTGGAGGTTATAACCGCCCCAAACCACCGGTTTTATAAATAACCGGCTTTCGGTTTTTTTTAAATAAAAAAACAAACTTTTTAAAGTCGTGCTAAAAAGATAGTGAATTTATTACATTGCAGCATTATTTCACGATCAATTCACTCCTCATAATATTTTCCCCTTTCTTTTTTCTTATCTATAAAATAAAATGATTCAAATAATTCCTTAATTGTCTTAACAAATTGTTAAGATTAATTGCTGAGTGATGGAGATAAAATTTTCTATGATTTTTTTCCTTCTCTTGTTTTTTTCCTGCATTCCTTTATCAAAGTACATATATGATACTTATTATCTTCTTATATGATAGCTTCTTAATTACGTTAATACAAATTTTTAATTAATTTCTTCAATTTTACGTTTAATCAATACTTTTTAATTACGGCAGCTTTCGTAACAAAAGACACAGACGCATCTCAGATACTTACTAGAAAAGAGGAACACCCCCCTTCATACATTGAAACTTATTGTAAATTGTACTTTTGAATCTCTGTCAATTACTTGCCATCCGGCAAGCTGACAACCTGGCCAGTCCGCCATTGATTTCAATGGTCGCGTCGTGGAAGAACTTCCAATCAACCGGCAGCGCTAGCTCCAAGCGGCCGTGGAATTAGATGCGTCAGCTTTCATCCCGAAATCCGCTCCCGAAAGAATTTTGAACATTACATCAAGTTTAGTTTTATTGCGGTCGGAATTGAGAATAATCTAATACTTTTAAAATAAAGTTGTGTAAATCTATTTAAAAATGTACTAATGAATATGACGGAGCGGTCATAGAAATATTATGAACAAATGGAAATAATGTCTTCAGAAATAGACGTGGTCGTGTTTGCCAAAAATTATATTGATAAAAGCTTAAACCTGCGTGAGTAATTTGCATTCGGAAAAAAAGATAAGATCATAGTTCCGTGATGTCAAGTGTGTGATTGTAGAAAAAGTACATCTTTGTGCAATAAATAAATCATAGTTCATTGTTGTGAGTTTCTTTTTCCAGTTCAGTTCTATCTAATAGTTTTTCTCTTGCTTGCCTCTTTTTTTAAAGATCGTAGCCAAACGGTTCAATCTATAAGATTTTGAAGAAGATTATTTTTTATTTATGTATCTTCTTATCTTATTTTTTCTGCGTATTTATCACAATGGGTTTCATTTTTTGGATTGTTTAATATTGATAAAAGCAGACACTTGATTGTAATTCTTTTAATATTAAAGTAGAGACTTGTGTTAATAAGACGTTTTCGCAAGAAAAATACCTAACCTTTAAACACTGATAAGGGATAATAATAATTCGGGGTCAAATGTTCGGAACGATAGACCGTTGATGGCATCGAAAGAAGTGTTGCTGTGGTAGAGTTGAGGCTTGTAGATAGGCCCTTATTTAATTCTTCAGACACGAAATATTTTTAGGACATTATTTCCTTTAAAATGGCATCCTCGTTTAGATTTACGATGGAACGTCGAAGTTAAAACTCGTTAAGACTGTCTTTTTTCGCGACCAGAGTCAATTTTAGAGGATTGTACCTTGGTCATGACTCTCTTTACACTAACAGCGCGGTGATTCGGGACAAGAAGACACGGTTAAACTCAAAGGACGTTCCTAGGAACCAGTGGATCTTAAATATGAAATTGCTTTTTTAACCAGTTTGTCTTGAGCAATACGTGATAACTGAACGAAGTACGTCGA
>BGPR01026095.1:0-15992 GCA_013235015.1 Araneus ventricosus | reverse complement strand
TCTCATCTCCGTTCTTGGCGGCAAAAAGTTGCCAATCCTAAAAAAAAGAAGTCGGCACCGTAGACTCCCGGTTAACCTTTTTTATATACATAAATTCGACATTAGATATTTATACTTTAACATTTTCAATTTTCTGTTCTCTCTTTTATGATATAAAAAATAAGTTTATAAACATCAACGCATGGGTCATTTAAAAAGCGTTCGTGGGTCAGCGTCTGATACGCAGGTCTTTACACGCTTTTATTTAACTCAGGTTTATCAAGATGGAATTTTGTAAAAAATTTTTTCACTTTCTTCTGAATGTACTAAAGCTTTGAAATTTTGTACACTTGCGAGTTCCCGATGATATTGTAACATTTTAAGATTTTCAACTTAATTATCAGTTAAGCAATTCATTTCAATTAATTCTTTTTTCATATGAGTGGTGCCATGTGGTAGGAAATTTAATTATTATAAAAAATTAATTTTAAGATTCTATAATATTCATGATAATGAATTATGAAATAATTTAAAGACTAAAAATAATAAAATTAAAAGTTCTTAAATCATGCTTTTAATAGTACACTAAAATATTTTTTATCAAAAATGTGGACGTCAAAGCTAAATCGTAAAAGTGCGAGGCGCTGTAAACAGTATTATATAGAAATTACACACAATGAATTTCATAAAAAAAGAAATTACCTAAACATTCATCAAAAATTAAAAATATATTATAAATGTGATTAAAATTCCTATTTGCTTATACCTCTTTTTTAAAACCTCTCGCAGTAAAAAGTAGAAATATATATATTTTTTCAATACACAAATAGAAGTGTGTTTTGTGAACTTTTTTTATTATCCTTTGGCTGCTTTTTTTTAAAGAAGATTCATGCTGTTCTTTATTGTGTACGCTTTGAGTAGTCTTTATGGTTTTAGGTATGCGGGATCATATTTTATATAAAAATTAGAAGCAGTTCTAGAGCTGTGAGACACAATATTTCACTTATCTTACTCGAATGGATCATTTGTTTCTTTCTCTAAGAAACGAAAGAAAAATATTTTGTTTTGAAAAACTATGTAAATAGTACGTAGGAAAGTAAAGCTTATCATAATGTTATACAGGGAATCCACTAAAGTCCTTCTACCCCACATTAAGTTGAGAACGGCGACAACTATTGCCACATACTTGGTGTCTCGGTACAGTAAAGTGACCATGCGCTGCACGGTGAGATCAGTTACAGCCCCACCTGGCGGCAAACAACGGAGTTAGCTTTCTTATCTCGAAAACGGTACAAGATACTGGCAAAAAGTCAATTACAAAATTGTACAGCGTCTTCGATTTAGTACGAAAAGACATCTTGAGCGCAAGAATGCTAAGAAGAAAACGTGTAAAACGCGCATTTGTTTGGTCGCGATATTCTACAAAATACCTGATATGATACAAAATGTGCAGCAAGAAGTCCAAAGAAGATTCCAGAAGTGCATTGTAGCTGACGGAGAGCATTTCGAACACCGAAAATATAAGTATCTGCTGATAAGTAATTGTTCCGTTTTCTTTCTAACGCTTTTCTGGCAT
This sequence comes from Araneus ventricosus, assembly GCA_013235015.1. Lineage (NCBI taxonomy): Eukaryota > Metazoa > Arthropoda > Arachnida > Araneae > Araneidae > Araneus > Araneus ventricosus. The sequence goes on along the minus strand of BGPR01026095.1, from coordinate 14,437 downwards.
ACGAGTGTAGGGCGACCAAACAAATGCGCGCTGAAGGATGTAAAACATTATTTATTGTGCACAATTGTTTCCCTCCAGAATAACAAAACTCTTCGTCAATCATATTCAGAACGAAACATCGCGTATTGTTCCGGAACCAGTAAGACTAGTGGCGGCTTTTAGCCGATTGGACCAGCCAGAGTGCAATCTGCTATCGGCTCAGTTCAGTAACGTAAATAGTGTCAGTGGTGGATTTTGTCAATATGAGGCCGCATGCATAAAATAGCTTTAAAGCCCCCTTCACCCTACCCAACTAACGCCTGTGCGAAAAAACGCCACCGACTTGGGTGGTGTAGACAGGGCACGTGTCCTGGGCGCCATCACCAGAGGTTAAGAATTTTAAGAGAGCTACAGGTTAATTTTTTAACTCCTAAATACTGCATTCATATAAACGAAATAAAAGTTCCAATCAAATGCGAGAGAACTTAACATATACAACATTTATCCCCGTCATTGGTACCTGTCACACTTGTCGTACTTGGTAACCTGTTAAAGAAGTTTTCTCAAAATGAAGAAAATAATAAACTGCATTATGTTACCTAAACACAATTCCTTCAGCACAAGGTGGAAAAAAGGAGTGGTCATCAATACGGGATGTTACTATCCACAAATCATGTAATCTGATCACAGAACCTCGATTGTGAGAAGTAAAACTTGTTAATTTGGCACGTTTTAAAGATTTATATATACGTTCTCTGTCTATTATTTCCACATTATCGGCAAAGTCCGAAGGGAGTCTTTTTTGATAGAGAGAAGACCAATTTTAAATTATTTTTTATATAACTAGTATAATGTATGTTCTTAAAATACCATCCAACAGTACATTCTTAGATTCTTATTTTATTTTCTGAACAAAAATGAAGTTGATGATGACGAATTACCTGAGTAATAATGCATGGTGTGGAATTATAAATGATGTCTTTCTAAAACCATCTCCAACTCAATAAAATAAGTGGCATAGTGACTAAGTGTTTTTCAGAGGTGTTATACAAATATATTATACTTGTAGGCTGACATGATGCAATTTTGATTAAGATGTTAAAATATTTGTTTGGTTTATTAACTCGCCTTAAACGCATAATTTGATTATTTTCCATTCTGTCACAGAAATAAAGTCTATAATTGACGTTTTCCTTATCTTCTCATGATTCTACAAACTTTGGAGCAAATTGACTGGGTTGGCCAAAATTGTATCTAATTCAGTCAAGCACCTCCTAAGGCCGCTCCTGAACTGAACGTGAGATTTTAAATGCGAAATCGATATGTCGGCATTTGTTGTTTCCATATGAGTCCCGAGGGCGCTCTGAGTATTAAAAGGAGGCCGCAGTGGCCTAGTGGTAAGGTCCCGGCTTTGGGGCCGGAGGGTTCCAGGCCCGAAACCCGATTCCACTGAAGATTCGCCGCGTATTGGGCCTGTTGCACTCTAAATCATACGTAGTGGCCAAACGTCCTCCCAATGGTGTGGCGTGGAAGCTTGGAGAGGGGCAGCTCAGGTGTCGCTCTTGTCATCTGACCGCGGTTCAAAATTACGAGGTTCGTCCCAAAATAGCGTTCGTGTTGCTTCAAAACGGGACGTTAATATAACTAAACTGAACTGAATATTAAAAGAAAAATCTCGAATTGTTCTAATGAAACCTCAAAACCAATTGGCAGATTTGCGGCAATAGGTGACATTTGAAAGAAATGTATTCTTTTTAATGCAAATGAAGCAAGCTAATAAAATGGTCTCCACGGTTAAAAAGTATTCCATTACGAAATCTTTGCAAATACAATTAAAAATCCATGTATCATGCATATTCATGATTCATTAGAAAGCAAATGAAAATTTTTAAATCATAGGTTGGAGTTGCCCAAGCATTATTTTACTTTTGTCTAGGAAAACAAATGATTAAAATTCTGCGCTTACCTCAAGGTGCCGTCCAGCCATTTCCAAAGAAATTACTGACGAGGAACAATAGATAACCTAAATAGAAAATTTGTATATATTAGATCTCTTTTAGACTATTTAGCACAGATTTCTATTTTTAAAAAGCGCCATTTTTCTGATAAATATGAAAAACTCGAGAAGTGCTTTTTGATTAAAGTACAATTCTAGAAAATGGAGAATTCTAGAAAAAATACAAAAGAAGTACAAATTATTCTATTTAAAATACGAACAGGTAAAACAAAACTCTTCCTTCTTCCCAAATATCACTCAAACATTCTTTATGAAATATTAGGTTGAGTAATAATTCATGAGTGATTTCCAATTTACGAGGATGGGTCCAAAAAAGTTTACAAGGGTAATAAAAAATTATTTATTAGTATTGGACAGAAATACAAAAGGGAATTAAGAGGCATACTTGCCGATCACTTTCGTACCTAATCACCAAATCTATTTAGGCATTTATCTGAACGCAGGATCAACTTGTTTAACCTGGCTTGGTAGAAATCACGTCACTGCCCATTGAGCCAGTTCTCGGCAGCTGTTTTCACATCACTGTCTAATAAGAACTTTGTTCCAGATAAGTGTTTCTTCAGTTTCGGAAATAAGGAAATAGTCACTGGGCCATCATGAAGCCATCTGACGCGAACGCTCTGTCATGTTGAGTGATGATATCATCCTCCTGCATGACAATACGCATACTGCTTGCAAAACTAAAGAATTCCTGCAAAAGTTCAAGTGGAAAGACTAGACACACCCTAGATGTGGCACCCAATCTGGGTTCCAAACACTTATCTGGAACAAGATTATCTTCAAACAGTGACGTGAAAACAGCTGCCGAGGACTGGCTCAATGGACAGGGACGTGATTTCTACCAAGCCGGGTTAAACAAGTTGATCCTGCGTTCAGATAAATGCCTAAATAGATTTGGTGATTAGGTACGAAAGTGATCGGCAAGTATGCCCCTTAATTCCCTTTTGTATTTTCTGCCCAATACTAATAAATAATTTTTTTATTACCCTTGTAAACTTTTTTTTGGACCAATCCTCGTATTTTTGTGAATATTTTCTCTGTTCTCTTGGCATCGAAGTTGGTTCAATCACTAATCACTGAGGTGTTTTTTTTTCTCTTCTTCTTCTTTTAAATACAAAAGGCAAGTTGTGTCGAAATTGTATAGTTTTGTCCACTTGAAATTCCATTTTAATGATATGAATATGTACAAAAATCAATAAAATATAAAAAAAAATCAAAATACATTATCTTGCATATTATTAAGCTCTTTTAAGTAACAAAATATTTTGAAATGCATTTCATTTCTGTGTATATTTTTTTAACTAAAAAAAACTCATTAATTATTACTCAGTCCAATGTTATCAACCATAGAATAGAAATACATAACTTTATACGCATTATACTACTTAGATATCTTTAACATTACGCATAAAAAAGCATCTAAAATGCTTCTACAAAAAGTAGATTTAAAATTATTGAAACAAAAATTAAAAATATATACTCTGTAGAATTGCGTCGTTTTAATTCATCGAGAAAACAGTGGAGCAATAATATTATTATTCACGGCAAATTAAATTTGCATTTATTTTAAGCTTTCTACAAAACTTTGGGATTGCTACTTTTCCTTGAATTAAATGCCATCACATATAAAATACAGGACCAACATTTTCAAGAAAATATCAGCAATGATTTCAAAATGAATATAAGCCAAAAAAAAAAAAACTTTCTACCATCAGGAAAGTTTTTCAAACGATTTTATAAAATTATTTTCTTTATACTCAAACAATGAAGTCAAATTTATGAATGAAATTATTTCTTTGTAGTGAGTTTTCTTCTTTTCAGGGTAAGGTTTTCGCAGCTCTGCGGCAACAAAACAAGCTGTAAAACTATACAGGGTGTCCCCTCTACTCGTGGCCCAATAGTTAGCTTCTAAACCATTCGAGATAGTCATATACTTCCAAAAGGAAAAATGCTTTAAATGAAGTAAGGAATTATATTTTATGTTTTTTGAGTCGATAAATGTAATGCTGAAAAAAGTAACCCTCTTAGTAATTATATTTAGTAAAATAAGTTTTTAGTAACAATTCGCAACCAATAGTCATCAGTGGCTTAGGGCGCCCAGATCATGCTATTATATTTTTTCACCCCCTTCATCAAATTTGATTTTAAAAAGTGACATGAACACACTAAAGTTTTGTCCCAAAGAGCTCCCCGGCGGCTAATTCAGCCATTAACTACTTTGAACTAATTATGCATCTTTTTATCTTTCGGAGTGCAAAGGGTTAACAAACACAATTGAAAAAAAAAGTGAGAAGAGTTGAGGTTTGGTAAGGATGGTTTTCCAAACGAGATTGGTGATGCCCATTAATATGTCATGAATGTGATGCAAAGTGAAATAATCAGCATCAAGAGCCAAAATGAATTTGGAATTCGAATATGTCGAATAAATAGATGGTTTAATTATATCACTACCCTAGCCTGATAATTATCATCAAGATTTTTATTCATAGAATAAATGCAAAATGTTGACTGTTTTTGTAACGTAACTTTCCAAAACAGACACTTAAAAGCATTGACTTTCACTTTCTTAGGCTCTTTCTAAAGACTGTAAATTTGTCATGGTCGAACCATAGACTCTAGAAAAAACTATCCCTAAGGGCTGAGCGGGCCACGGTGGCAAGGTTTCGGCTTCGGGGTCGTTGGGTTCCAGGTCCGAGACACGATTTCACTGAAGATCTGCCATGTTTGTTGGCTTGTTGCCCGTTAAATCATACGTAGAAGCTAAACGTCCTCCCGCTGGTGTAGTACGGAAGTTTAGAGAGGGGATGCCAGCTCAAGCGTCATCCTAGTCATCTGATTGTGGTTCAAAATTACGAAATCTGTCCCAAAATAATTCTCTCGTTGCTTCAGAACGGGACTTGAATATAACTAAACTAAAATTAAAACTAAACTAAGCCCCAAACACTGAGAATTTTTATATGGATTCTTTTAAAAATTGTTAGAAATGTCTTCGTTTTTATATTTTTTTCTTCTCTCCTTTTATTAATTAAGTTTTTCTTTTATTATTAGGCGTTTTATTTTTTTAAATTAGTTCGGCTTTCTTGTATTATAATTTATTCGAAACTTTTTAAAAAAAATTTCGGTTTATTAGTTCAGTTTGAATTTTCATTTAAAATTTTTCTGGTATTCAAATTGTTCTTCAAGAGACATTCATTTGTGAATTTTAAATATTTAAAATTATATAGTATGCTATTGTAAAATTTTTGTAATTTTTTATTCAATAAAATGGTTGGCGTTCGTCCTGTACCGGGTCCGGTCTGTTATGTCTGATGAATATGAGGCAGAACTTCCCCTGAAAGAAATAAAGAGTAACATAGACATAAATACAAACAAAAGTATCAATGATCCTGGTCCATTCTAAGTCAAAACAATCGACCAATTCGAATTTATAAACTGCGAATATTATAAATGAGATTCAATTTCTATCTATTTAATAATATCGTAAGACACTCAGTAAGTCACGCCGAAACATAGAATTTTTGATGCGAGGCATTATTCATGCCACGCAGTGCTTAAGGTGTTAATTAAAGATGTGTTTGATTTGGCAGGTAGAAGAGAAAATAAAGAATGCATGTAAACAAGTTTTTATTGATAAAAAATTAGTTTAATTAAAAAAAGAACAATACATTTTCTAAATAAGTATTGTTTATACACATTTATAATGTTTTATGGACTTCAAATAAACATGTTTCGTAATTGCAATCATACTCGCAATATTTAAAATTGAATAACAAAATTTAATTAAATTCCGCTGAAATACAAAATTCTGAAAACGGTAGGAAAAAAAATGACAGACCTCCATCAGGGAAACTTCTGACACCTGGGAAAGTTTCTCCAACAACTCAACAGATTCCTCTCCTTCTTCCCCCTAGATGTTATGGGATTCGTTTCTGGTTTGGGTCGAGACAATGACAGGAAGTTTTTATTTATTTATTTATGAATTGAAAAAAAGTCAATTTTCAACATCCTTTTCCTTTGCAGGTGTTCAGGAAAAGCACCAATATGCCAGACGCCCGCCCTTAAAAGTTTTGGCACTTGCTCTTACTGTTTTATCAAGAAACTTACATTTTGGTTAATTAAATTTATTTTTCTGATAAATAATTTCAGCTGGTTGAAGAATGAAATCTCGTAATTTCAGTGTATTATATATTATTATTCTAAACATATCAATTCCAGACGAATACCTCATCTGTTATTTATTTTTGCTTTCTTGTCTTACCAAACTAATCTTATCTTAGAATACCTTCTTTCCCTTTTTGCATGCAGCGTAATAATGTGTAAAAATGTTCCTGGTCCTCAAATACTGCCGTTGAAAGCATTTGCAAAATATCATCAAATGATTAACATTTTCTTGGTTTTGAACGAAAAAATAAAATAAACCTCTACATATTTTCCCTATGATATCACCATAGCATAACCACCACATGATAACCATCTAATTTCTAATGTTTAATTTCTGATTCAAAATGTTTTATGAATGTACAATAGAATTTGGCTAATTCGAACGTTTTTAATTCGAATTTTTATCTAGTCCCTTCAAATTCCTATTAATATAATGTTAGAATATTGTCTATAATGGAATTTATTCGAACTAAAAATTGTAAAAAAATATTGTTTTTATTTCTGAATTATTTTCGTTATTTAAATACATCTGTACCTTGAGTCCTCTGTGAACGTAGGTGAATAATTTTTCAAGACTCTTTATTCACTCGTGAACTTGAGCTGACATACAATATAATCAATCAATAAAGCAATAAAATTTTCACTTAAAAGACAAAAGACTTTGAGCACGTTGGATATGAATTGTACTGTTTATTTTGAAGTTTCAATTACTATTTTTGTAATTCAAAGTGCTGTATATTGTTATTTTAAGATTATTTCGTATTTATAAAACAGTTTTAACGTTATTAAGATTTTTCAACTTACTTATTTATTAATTATTTAATATTTATTGGAACGGTTAAACAATAAAAAAAAATCTTCACTGTATTTTAGTTCAAAATTTGTCATTTTCTCATGCTGTACTCAAATTAGACTCAGTTTTTTTAAATTCCAAATTTTGGATAAATCGAATTTTTATTGTGATCTGTTAGCTTCGAATTAGTTAAGTTCCAGTATATTTACTCCGCAAACTCGAGAGAACATTGAAACTTCGCTACATCCAATCAATGCCAAATTAATCTTAACGTCTATTCGTAAAAGTTGTAATATCTCTTAAAATAACGTACTTCAGATTATTCGTTCTGCTTAAAAATTTACGTGGTTTGATCAATCTTTTCGAATATGCATCTTATTTTTTTTTATTATTATGAATTCAAAGATTTCTCCAAATTATTGTTGAGTGCTTTAAAGTTTAAAAAATTATCTTTTCATAATACAAGTTTCATTTCCGTTCAATTCGTTGCCCTCATTTTAAAAATTTTTCAAAAATTAAATTGTGTATAAAATTTACAATTTTTAACACTTATTTTTATTGGTGAAGAACAAGAATACATAAGAAGAACTGTTGCTTCTTCACATTCGAAGAATTCTAGATGAAGAATAATTTTATTATTTTTTATTCATGTTTATTTCAAAGTTTTTTCTTAATTAAAAATTTACTATGTAATTAATTGTCCCAAAACATCCGTTAAAATCCTTCTTATACTACAATATTTATGAACAAAATTTGTAGTACCTATGCAACAACTATTAATAACTTATGGAAAAAATTAGCTATCGGCGGTTTTTAAAAACGTCTGGTTCAATTTATATTCTCATTTTAATTATAGAACGGTTCAGAAGATAAAAGAATTTTGGGTATTGCAATCTTTTATACAAAAGTAATTTTTAACATCAAAAATTTAGACATGAAAGTATTTTAATCCCGAGCTAAGCCGGACATAACGGCTAGTACTTAAATATATGCTCAGTATTGATGAAAGCAAACGTTATAGTATTTTTCTAAATTCTTCGTTCATGATCTATTTAAAACTTTGAATAAAAATAAAATATTTCTCTATTATCAAGATATTAGAGCCGAGTTCTGAAAACGATTTCTTAAACTGATTTGTTTATTTTGCTATGTAAATTATTAATGGCATTTAACGCTTTTATTCAACATCAGTAGCAAATTAGATACTTCATTGCAAACGATTTATTTATTTATATAATTTCATATAATTTTGTTAGGCTATAAATGGCTTCATCATGAGTTACTATGATTGTAAAGAACGATTTCTTGGATTATGATAGTATTCGAAAAAATATGAGAAACCAGTTCACAGTCTTCTGAATAATAAGAATGATTTTTTTATAAAATTCTAGCCTACAGTTCTTATCAGTATTGCTAGAAGCAAGAAAACTTTAGGAATATTTCGGAAAAAAATTGGAGAATTTTGATTCTACAGAAATAAAACTTTTATTGATCAACTTTAAAAATTCTTTCACGAGAAAAAGTAATAAACTACAGAAACTAAATACGGCTCTGATGGGAAAGATTTGCAACGGTAAGTTATATGTTAACTTATTATATCCTAGGCTTGTCGACCAATATTTTTTTTTAAATCAGAAAGTAAGTATAAAAAATACAATGAATTATATGTTGTAAACAATTTTGAATTCTCGATTCGATAACATGACACACAGAGTAAGTTTATAAAGAAGTAATTTCAAGAGGCACAATTCTAATGAAAACTATCGAAAGTCATGATTTGTGGTATGTGGCTATATATATTTGAGAAATGGTAGTCACAAATCATCTGTTATTATTTTAAATTTATAAATAATTAATGTACTGCTTAATGAAGGACGTTTAGTAAAATGGCTAATTATTATTTTAACATTTTTTATTCTATTTTTGTGTTGTCTTTATTATTCGTCTCCCACAATAGCTATTTTTACATAATTCCTGAATGACTCATCCTGTATATAGGGGCATTTTTGTTTACTGTACCACTGCGCACTACTATTTTATTTTGCGACTGCTACTTTAATAGGAGATAATATTTAGTTCTCATGCAGATACGAAATATTCATAACCTCCCGATGGTCGTGTAAGATGTGGCATGTTTTGAGTCAACATTGCGTTATTTCTGATACTATAAGCAAAAAATACATGCTTTTAAATTATAGGTTAGACTCCATCTAAGTTCGTGTAACATAATTTGGTGCCACTAAAATTGCACTTTTTTTCATTACTAAGAGAGTCTTATATATACAATTGGAAACACATTATTGAAATTTACTAAATGTGTGCATCGCAACAAATGCCTTTTTCATCCTTATTCGGACTAACAGTATTTAGAGTGTTTAGATTCATATTCTTTTCATTAGAGTTATACACTATATGCCCAAAAATATCCGGACACTTTGAGATTTTCATATTTTTTAGAATTTCTCCGGAAAGGTTTAACTGACTGCCTTTAAACTTCGACCACGTGAAGAATAGACTGTAACTCACATTTTACATTGAATAATCGGTCCTGAGGGCAATTAGGGGACCGTCTACAAACTGATGAAGACAAAACCGTTTTTGGCCCACTCCGCTTCACAGAATACTGATAACAAGATGAAACTTTCAGAAATAGTAATGTTTAATGTGCATAATATTTACAGGAATTTTTGTAAACTCAGCGCATATATTTGGGAAGATATAAAGGTTTTCTTAAAAAATCCCAAATTTTCCCACCTGTTTTTTGCTTATAACGTGCAGAGTTTTCTCTTATATTATACGAAACTTACAGAAAGAATGAGAATATGTAAGAGAAGCATTTTGTAAAAATTTGGAAAAGAATGTTTGAATATTACAGGAAATATGAGCATTTTTAGTAAATAATGTTTTACTGCGCATGCGCAAAACATAGCGTAATTTTTCTTTCACAACTTTAAAAGATTTAGATATATAGGGCAAGTTATATAAAAAATTCATTTCAATATCATTAGCATTAAAAAAGATATCGGCATTACAACGAGCAGAATTTTAGCTCCTGTCGAAGAGAAGCTAAAAAATGAAGGGTTGTACACAAATTGCTATTTTTTTAAACTTATATCTTTGAATAGTTGTATTGAAGTGTATAGTGTTTAGAATTTGCTGAATACCCATGAACACTTCTAATATTCGTAAAAAATAAAAAAAATATGTTTGTAGAATTATTAAAATATTTTAAGAAAAGAAATTAATTAGATAAAAAAATCTTTTCGCCATAAAAGAAATGTATTCAAAAATATCGTTTAGCCGTAAAATTGTAATATGCAACTTGTTAATAATCATGTAAATAATATAATTAAAGTAATAAAATTTTTGTTATTTATAGTACCCAATTAGCTGGAATTTAAGTTATGCGCGCAATTGATAAGTGTTCATGAGTATTCAGCAAATTCTAACCACTATACAATTCAATATAACTATTCAAAGATATAAGATTAAAAAAATAGCAATTTGTGTACAACCCCTCATCTTTTAGCTTCTCTTCGACAGGAGCTAAAATTCTGCTCGTTGTAATGCGGATATCTTTTTGAATACTAAAGATATTGAAATGATTTTTTTTATATAAAGTGCCCTATTTATCTGGCTTTCAAAATGTGAAAGAAACATTGCGCTATGTTTCGCGCATGCGCAGTAAAACATTATTTACACAAAATGCTCATATTTCCTATAATATTCAAACATTCTTTTCCAAATTTTTACAAAATGCTTCTCTAACATATTTTTATTCTTTCTGTAACTTTCGTACAATATTAGAGAAAACTCTGCACGTTATAAGCAAAGAACAGGCGGGAAAATTTGGGATTTTTTAAGAAAACCTTTATATCCTCCCAAATATTTGTGCTGAGTTTACGAAAATTCCTGTAAATATTATGCACATTAAACATTACCATTTCTGAAAGTTTCATCTGGTTATCAGTATTCTGTGAAGCGGAGTGGGCCAAAAACGGTTTTGTCTTCATCAGTTTGTAGACGGTCCCCTAATTGCCCTCAGGACCGAATCTTCAATGTAAAATGTGAGTTACAGTCTATTCTTCATGTGATCGAAGTTTAAAGGCAGTCAGTTAAATCTTCCCGGAGAAATTCTTAAAAATGTGAAAATATGAAAGTGTCCGGATACTTTTGGGCATATAGTGTATTTGTATACTTGGCATTTCCTGCATATGAGTCCAAATGAGGTCGCGGAAAAAATTTTCGATCGGAAACTGGTTTACCAAAAAAATTTTTTAACTGACTAAAAGAATCGCTCGCGAAAAGTTTCTAAGAATCTTTGATGAAATCTTTAGGCATTATTAAAGCACAAGAAATTGTACAACTGGAAGAAGTATCAGTAAAATTGGAAGAAAAAAGTGAAAAGATTACTCTACATCATTTTCAAAAAATGTTTATGCTATTTAAATTATTTCAAACGCAAATTGAAATAATGAAAGAAAATAAAAATAATGTTTTGCAATTTTTCAAATTGCTGCTTTTGTTTAAGGTATATAATCCTCTAAATTTGGCTTGCTTCTTCCACAGTGTCGATTTTTAGATTGTTATTTGGCTACACTGAATATTCTGATTTTTTTTAAAAAAAATTCTTTCTTAACATGGTAATGTTCATAGGCGGCATACTATCTGCAAATTTTAGAATGCATGATGCAAAAGTAGTTCAAAATGTTCTACAGGGCACACCGTTAGACCTAGAGCTACCAAATTAGGCACATAGTTAATTATCTGGTAGTAGGTATTGACTAAGAATGGTTTTTCAAAATTTTAATCCGATTTTCTTGAAATTTTAATGTTTTTCTTCGATAACATCGAATTGTATTATCGCAGAAAAACCATTTTTACACCACTTTAAAATTCAAAAAATTAGATTTTCAGGGACACCAAATTTACTTTCGCGCAATTTTTAAAAAATTTAAATAAAATTTTAAAAATTAGTTTTAAATACATTTTTGTAATACTGCTTTTCCTTTATATAACCAAGTGCAATAAAATAGCATGAGTGTGAAGATAATCAATGTGAATACAGCGTCTCCCAAAAGTGATAGGACATTTTGGAAATCCGTCGAAATGGTGTTTTGTAAACCAATAAAACTTTATATTTCACAACGGAATTTTTTTAATAATATACTTATTATATTCTAAGCATAACTACACAAAGTATTTTGATAAAAAATTAAACTTATTTTCTAGAAAATTAGCGTTTAAAACTTCAATCTTCATAGACACTTCAATCATTACATATCGGTAAAATATATAATAACATTTTAGTAATTTTAGTACTTAGTTGGATATCCTTCTGCATTTACATGACAGCTTTCAACCGTCTGGTAATCAAATGCACTAGTTTTTTTTTTTTTTTTTTAAATTTCTGAATCAATGTTCCTCCTTCTCGGGACAGTGCCGTCTTTAGTTCGCTTTTCGTTTTAACGTCGTGTTTTCGAATTCTAACTTCCAGTTCTAGTGTGCTTAATTGGGTTTCTATCCGGTGATTGTAGTAGTGTTTTCATAACTTCCAACCAGTTAAAGAGACGCCAAAGATAAACATTGTGAGCTGCATGCTTAAGTATCGTTATCTTGATTTAAAAAGAAATAATCCAATTTTCCGATACCCAAATTTTGGACTGATAATTTTAAATTATATTTTAAAATATTTAAATAAATGGAATGATGCATTATGCCTTCAAACAACACCGAATTACCTATTCCTAATTTTGACATGCACCCACGCACAAGAACGCCTCCACCCCCATGTTTCACTGTTAAAACTAAGTTTTGAAGATTAAATTCCTCATTTATTCTTCGCCTCACTATTATACGCCCATTGTAGCCAAAAATTTCAAATTTGTTCTAAACTGCAAAAAAGACGTTTTTTCAAAAAGATAGGGCTAATTTATCATTGATTTCGCGAAGGAAATTCTTATCTTTCTATTTTTCGTACTCACAAAAAAATTTTCTTCTGAATGAAAACCTATGCACACCAGCTGATTTGAGCACTCATCGTACAGTTTCAGCTGAAAATGAAGTAGCAAATTTTTCACTAAACTATGTAGAAATTTTTACATCCCTCAAAAATGGATTCTTCGCAATTTTTTTCAGAATAAATCTCTGATCTCGTCAAGTTACCTTGCCCGGAGACTACTTCTTGTTTTCTTTCTGATTCGATTTTCCTTTTCAAGGCATTTTTTTACAGAGTAAATAGTAAGATAGGGTAAATTTACTGATTTAGCAATATTTTGAACTGACTTAACTCTTTTATGTTGAAAAATAATCAGAATTATAACAAAATTCGTTGATTCCTTAAGCTTACAAGTCACTTTTAAACATGTAGGATATTTTTCGCAACGATATTTAACCCTCTGAGTGGTTCGGTCTTCTTTGTAAAGCGATTCCAAAAGCGAGCGATTGAAGAACCTTTATCTGTTTTAAAAGTGTGCCTTCCTCCCAACAGAAAATGTTCCGAAAGCGCTGCAGATCGAGTCTCTTCCCCCCCTCTGAACGAGGAACGATTAGCACCCCCCATGGAGAGGATAACCGCAAGAATCTGTTCTATTCAGCTTGGAACCTATTCAAACTACAGTGCCAGGGGAATTCTGGGGTATTTATCTGGGCCTGGAATAATTGCTTTCGGAAGATCCCATCTGTGGCGTGACTGAATGTCTTCAAGATGCCCTCATTCTGCATATTGCCCGTGTCCATAACACCAGATGACAAAAATAAACGCCGTTACACCAGACAAATGCCAGACCGTTGGGCCAAAAAAATGAACGCTATATTACTTATTTTTTATGTTGTGAGTTTCTAAAAATATGAACATCATTGAAGTTGCATGAAAGCTGATATTCTTTAGATGTCTGTGACTTCAATTTATTTGTTGTTTATTAATAGTTGTATTTTAGATATTGGCTGTACTTCATATTATTAGTTGTCTTTTTTATATTCTTGACTTCAATTTATTTTCAGTCTACACGTCAGTATATTAGTCTACGAATGTAAAAATAATTTCCCAAATTTTAAAGATCAACAACCATTTATATATATATATTTTACTAATCTCTATTGGCACTATAAAACTTTTTATATTGTTTCTTGATTTAGTATTCGGTAAAAGGTAGAAAATTTAGAGCCGATCACAAATATAAACAGCGCTTAACTGGATTAATCCGTTTTGTATGCACATAAACACTTATTATATAGATAGTCACATAATAATCTATATTCCAAAATAGCCAACGATAATCAATATATATGAAGAATTATAAATAACCTTCTTAACCCTGAATAATGTTTTAAATAAAATAATATGCTACAAGCCTTTTGTAATGAAACTCGTTACATATGCGTTTTAAGAGAACGAGTTAATAATTCTCAAACTAAAGGTTACATTTTGAAAACTAATGCGCTAAATATTGGAAGAAATAGCTTATTCATATACCTTTATTTAGTAC
>BGPR01026094.1:0-21800 GCA_013235015.1 Araneus ventricosus | reverse complement strand
CTGATTACTTCGTTCAGTTACGTGAAGAACAGCACTCTTCATGCACGCGACACTCAATTCTGTGCACTGGGTGTCGAATCACAACGGCTGTGGCAAGAGCTATCAAGAATTCAGATCAGAGGACAGACACCCTTCATGTACGCAGCACTTTCATTGGGCTCGCATGAGATACAAATAACTAGAGACACCAATATGCCCAAAACTTATCAAGAAATTCAGAAGGTAGGCACCCTTCTGCCGCATGCACTCAATGCAAGCACAATGCCAGATACACAAGACCTGTGCAAAACTTATCATGGGTCAGGACCAGCACACTCTTCATGCAACGCGCGACTTTCATTGAACTGAGAATACAAATACTAGAACACCGTGGCAAAAACTATCAAAGATTCAGGGACGCAGCGCCTTCAGCACACAGCTGCCTCATGAGGCCTTCAGAAGACGAAATAACTATAGTACCGTGGGAAAACTTATCAAGGGGGGAATTCAAAGGACCAGCACCGCTAGCTAATGCGCACTTTCAATGCACCGCACAGAATGCAAGATCACAAGACCTTTGACGAGAACTTATCAAAGGGATCAGAGGACAGCTCCCCTATGTAATGCGCACTTTCAATGCAGCGCACAGAATACAAATTAACCAGTGACACACGTGGGAAAACTTATCAGAATTAAAGGGACAGGTTCCGTCGCCGGACAATGAATTTGGAAGCCCAAGACGGCAGCAGATGATTCCGAATCAACTTACATGTGCCTAGAAGCATTGGCCAGAGTCACCAGTAAGGGAGCCAAGCAGACGTTCTCTGCTGCCAATGGGAATCCATAAAGCAGCGTCATGCTCTTTTTGCTGGGCTAACAAGCAGTGCACCCACGAGCTGCAGATTTTGCAACATCTGAGAGAGGTATCCTGACCGTAAGGCAGAGAGTTCTGCAATTGAACGGAACACTAGTAACAGAAGAATACATTGTCACTTGTTCGTCACCAGATGGTGGCTGTCACTATGTGTCGACATTTGGAACATATCCTGCAACATTAGCACTCATGTTCATTTGTACGATATAAATAAATATTAGTCAACACTTTCATCATTTGTATGGAAGCTATGACTACTCTTATTTATATAAATGTACACATTTATAAAATACAAGGAGTAAAATTGAATAAATTGTTTAATTTAATAATGTAGTTTTATGATTTTCACTATTCTAGCACTAATTTTTCAAAACTCAACAAATAACGGTGTTTATGTGAAAAGAAATAGAATTGTTAATAGGGTCAGAGATCTATGTACAGCTACAACTGTTTGTTGAATAAGATTTTCAAGTTATATATCTTGCAGTATTAGCCTAATTTTGAAGAAAACTGACAGTTAATAATTAAGATTATATAAACCAGATGTCATGATTTTATCTGGGTGCGACTTGTGTTTAAGCAATCATAGGTTATCTGTTCTAATATTATTTTTAAACTGCTATGTGGCTCAGAAATTTAAAAAGAAATTACTAATATTGTAGAAATGTACCAGAGGAGTCAGTTCAGAGTCACATGATAAAATCTATCAGTAAAAGTCTAAAATGGAATTTAATGCTCATCGAAGCATTTGATGCTACAAGAGAAAAAAGAAAAAAATGTTTGCTGGAACATGGGTTCACTTGGACGTTTTAATAAATTATGGAAATAGGCCTTTTTTGCACAAAGCTTTCAGCTTAGATTGGTGCGTTGGCCTTAAGTTCATTTTGGCCTTACTTTCCAATGCTTTTAGAACAATTTTTACCGTGGACAAATCTTCTGCTTCAATTCATTTAGTAATGAGCTTCATGGATTTGAAGAGCGCTCCCTAAAAATAAGGTGGCACCAGCATCTTCTCTACTCCTTAAACACAGTAAGGAAAAGTAACTAACTCGTCACGTGATGATTTTTAACCAATGCATTTTCGAAGTATCCCTAGTGAGAAAGCGTAATTATAAAACGCTCTAAAAAAGGACCATTTATTCGATTCTATTCATGCAGTTTCGCGGGTAAACCAGTCAAGCAGGTTCTTGACTATAAATGTTATTAAGGCGTTTTCGGTACTAAAAAAGATCAAGGCAGGGTACCACGTTCGCTCCATTTGCAGGTCCAGAAGCTCAGATTGAGATTTGAGTGTTATTCTATTGTTTTTTTTTAATAATTTTGATATAACACATTTCAAATTATATATAATGATCTGTCAAACAGAGAATAGGCTCCTAATAGAACGGATGTTTTAAATTTCTTTCACTATAATTTTAGTTTAATAATGACGGTTGAGCATATGTCTATCAGAGTGAGGATTCGTTTCATGGAAGGATAGCTGTTTTTACATTAGCAATGACTGTTTTCAAATCAATTTGTCATTTTGCTATATTTTTTTAAAGAAGGTTTGGCCTTACTTTGCTATTTTGATCATCGAACCCTAGTTAAAATAGATGGTTTAGTTTTCTTTGTGTATAGCATTCTACTTGTTCTTATGAACTTTAATTAATTCATTATTTTTTAAGTAGTTTTAAAACCTTTTCCTGTAATCTATTCAAAATCGTTTTAATTTTACAGCATAGTTCGATTCATTAGCATTTTCATTTACTATATATAATTTATAGCGAAGCTTTTGAATTTATAAAACTTAATTAATTTTGCTTCAATCATTTTATTAGATAAATTTTATTTTATGAACAATAAATGTTTACCAGCCAGTGTGTTAGGAAAAATCAATCCTAAAAGAAGACAGTTATATGTGTTAAACACCTTCGCTTAAGTTTTTCACGCTTTCAGTAACTAAAATTTGCTGAAATCAGAAAAAACTTACAAAAGTTTTTTTCTCTTCGTAACTAACACGAATAGTTATCTAACCTTGTTTTGCATTCAAAAAGTTATTAGAATGTAAATAATGCAAACACTAACTTAAGATTTCTACTTATCCAATTACGACTGGCTCATAAGATGCTACATTTAGTATTTTAGAAGACCGCACATTAATAGTTTTGTATAATTTTGGGGAAGTCTGTTGTTTGACGGCAGTCCATGAAATGGTGATCTATTGATTTAGGGTTATACATCGCCCTATTATATTGGGACTCATTTCCGTACTTTCAGTCCTGTATTACTATGGCGTTTTGTCTGAATAACAGAGTTGAATAAGTGGGAAGAAATAGAACATACTATTTATTACGCAAGAAACATGGATTTGGCAAACTGATGATTCTATTCAACGCGTTTGTATATTTGACAAGATTATTTAGAATGCATAGCCAAAATGAGATAGATAGGGAGAAATGCACATATATTGTATATTTACAAAAAAAAAACATGGATATTATTGCAACTACTGAGATTCTATTAAGTTGTCTTGAGAGGATTTGAAAAATGCCAACGAAAAACGGTGAGGTGGAATGGGAAAGAATGACATATGCTTGTATTTTACAAAAGAGACAATGGATATGTGACACTGGATTCTATATCAACCTGGTTTGCCATAAGTTTGAGAGAGATAGTTTAGGAAAATAATAACAACAAACTAGTGGAGGATGGGAAGAAATACCTAGTAAGCCTGTATGTTGAAGAAACTCATAGTGGCAACACTGAGATTCTGTCAACCACTGTTTGTATCTGCTAGAACACCGAAAAAAAAAAAAAAAAAAAATTATTAGAGGAAGAATAAAATACCAACCTGAAAAATGAATGAATGGGAAGAAATACAATATACTATTTATACCAAAAGAAACATCGATATAGAGCAACACATAAGGATTCCTATCAACCAGTTTGTATATTGAAAGATTATTTAGAAAGAATAATGCAAAAAAATGAATGAATGGGAAGAAATACAACGTACTATATTGCAGGCAAACATCGATATAGGCCAACACTGAGATTCTATTCAACCAGTTTGCCTATGAAAGATTATTTAGAGAAAAATAATACCAAAAAATGAATGAATGGAAAGAAGATCAACCTACTGTGACATATTTACCAAAAAAACATCGATATAGAGCAACACTGAATTCTATCAACCAGTTTTATATTAGAAGATTATGAGAAGAATAATACAACACAAAAATGAATGAATGGGAAAAATACAACATACTATTCATAATGTACCAAGAAACATCAAATAAGGCAACACTGAGATTCCTATTCAACCAGTTTGTATTTAGAATGTGCAGAAAAATATACCAACAAAAATGAATGAGATGGGAAGAAATACAACTACTACTTGTATATTTGCAAAGGAAACATCATATAGGAGCAACACTGAGGATTCTATTACGCAGTTTGCTTATTTGAAGGATTATTTGAAGAGAAAAGGCATGTAACCAAAAATGTATGATCTATCACAATTGAGATTATGGGGAGAGTGTAAGATATTTTGCAGATACATTGGTCCAAAGTCATATTTGATAAACTAGCACGATACGTGTTTGCATACTCACAATCAAATGTGGAGTGGAATATTTCTTCAATGTCCATCAACAGTCGGACAGAAAAGATTGTCCATTGAGGCAACCAAACAATGCTTTGATTGTCATTATAATTGAAAGTAAGCACGACAATTTTTAATTATGTGAAAAGAAAATGAGCATAAAAAGAAAATAAATCTAACTTGAGAATGACTCTTCGATAAAATGGACAAGAGTGCATCTTTTTATTATTCACTCATTTACTAGATTGCTTAAACTTTACTAGTTTTTATGAAAGTAAAGTAAACCCATTCTCCCCTCCTATTTTTGGATTTTTATTTATTGTTAGCACTAAAGATCATTATCAATGACTTGCTCAGCAATGTACTGAGCAATCTTTTTAGAGATAGTGTAATGTGTTGCATTAACTGCAAAATGTGTTAAAACCGGAATGTAGCATTACCTGGTAAAGTATTTCTTACAAACTTAAAATAGTAGCTAAATAGAGAAAAAAGACGTAATTGGTTCTATGAAAATGAAAAAACAAGATATAGCTTCAATCATCCTTGAAACCTTGATAGAGTCTCAAATAATTCGAGTCTCTTGATTTTTAGTTTCAGGATATGATCAGTTAGTGAAAATCAGTTTAGTCCAAGATAATACCATAACAACTGTGAGAAAGAATTACTACATTTAATTTTTTATTGTATTGTTCGACGGATCATTTGCATACCGTACAGCGAAACCACCTGCTTGAAAATGCCCCTCCAAAGAAAATGGGATATAGTGTCGATATGTTGAGCAATGTTTTAAAACAAAAACAATTGAAATTATTTTGAAGTTAATAACCTGTTGCTTATCAGCGAGTTATTTATAATATATAAAGTTACATTTTCATTTAAATATACTACCGAAATTTTAAAAATTGCTTTAGTTCCATTTATTTATTTATTAAATTCATGATTTCTGATCAGTTCAGGTTGTCATATTGGTGGCCAAGGCCGTTTTGATCCTACATGAATTATCAAGACTCTATATATCCATATATAAATGATTTGATATTCGCTTCATAAAACGTTTTATGTTCGAATCTTCAGACTACATTTACTGCAAATGAGCCATCTAAATGGCATGGGATATCATCACACATGACCTTGGCCAAGAAGTCAGAATAGCGTGGTATTTTGAAGGATGTACTATTATTAATCCCTCAAAGGGGTCACATTTTCTTTTACTATCTAATAAGATGACCCTCCCTGTTTTGGAAAGGGGCTGTGTTCATTCATCTAAGAGGCATGGAATCAGAGATGCTTATAGTTCTACGCTAATTTTTTGTGGCCAAATTATAAAGCTAATTGTGTTAATTTTTATTATAGATCACCAAAAATCGATAATTCGATACACGTCAATATGATGGGCGCAACTTGGTTAACTGTTAAAAAGATTTCTACCATGTTACGGCTCTTTCTTTTTTTCGATAACTCTAAAATTCTCATGATTAATAATAAATGATGTACGCACAAATATTGGTTAAAACATGTTTATTCAAGTATTTATGAGAACCAACAACATCTAGCATACATTTGAATTCTCTCTGAAAACTAAAGTGAGATCACCTTGTCAATATCTCTTTATGCCGCTTTTTAATGTGTAATTACTGTGCATGAAGGTTCCAAATGGTCAATGTTCATCCAGTTGGCTCTACACCAACATATTAATAAAAATTACAGCGAAAAAGTCAACCGCATTTCTTTACTTACATTCACAGAATCCAGGTATTTATTTAACCATTTAATGTAATGGCAATTAAGATGGATGTTTAAAATTAATTGAATAGAATACTGAGTTAAATCAGACTTTCAGAAAAATTTACCGAGACAGACGAAAATATTTTTTACCCTGCTACTCATCCTCGTTTTCAAATCTATATCAGTATGGAAAATGATAAAAATCTCCACAAGACAGTTTCAGTTGGATCTCAGAATTTCTCACACTAACTCGCTTCCCCAACTTTGCAAATTAGAACACTTCAACAGGTTAAACACAAACTCGCATTTCAATTTCAGTGAGCAGTTACTTAAGACTCATTATTCATTAACTTTTTCTCTCTGATATCATCAGAGCTTAAACACCCAGTGGTGCTGGGAAGAGTTTGCTTGTCAGGGCGAGGCGACGTCCTCAAGACAGGAGCTCCTAGAAGGAACCAGATGTTTCCAAAGAGAGAAACACTGCTCATGGAATTTCAATAGCTCGGTGCACGTCTTGACTATCGCTAATAGAGGACGGTTCGGCAGTCACTTGTTTGGGGGCATACTTGCATTCCTTCTGAACCGATGCTCCGGAGATTTGCAGGCTCGGAAAAGATAGCCTCGTGGAACAAAGTATGATGACTTGCCTAATTGGAAGTAGGACTTGCTTTAAAAGTGAAGGCAGGCAGTGTTTGATATGAGATTAACTTTTGGTGGTTTTGTTTAAAATTGCTTAAACTTGACTAATATAAACTTTAGATTACTGTTAGCTCAAAACATTTCGGACCTCTATTTAACGAGTCTGCTAAATCCGAAACAGATGTTGCTTATATGCAGAATCGTTAATGAGATTCACCTTTATTTTGAAAAATTAATATCTATTTGTTTCCACTATATCACCACATCAAAAGTCTGAAAGTAACCAGATTAACAAAAACATGTCTGGGAATACATAATATTTTCAATTTAAAAAATTAGTATAATTTTATATTAAAATTAATGAAATTTTATTGACATGGTATGCATTTATTTCAACTAAAATTTTAAATCATTCTACATCGTCCTTAGAGAATTTAATTGTGTAAAGTTCGAGGACGGGACAGCTCACTGAGGTGAAAGGGGGGATATTAAGTTTTTCAGTGGATGGACAGTGAACAGGCGAGTGGGGTAAAGGTTGCACCTCCTAGATGGGGTAAGAAAGACTGCGATTTTACCTCTCGATGATTGGAGACTGGGTACAAGCCCAGTTCAAGGTCATTGATCACCACAAATGTGTTAAAAGAAGAATCAAGATTGAAATATCAGAAATATTTTTGAAATAGGGAAAGCATATGGATCACAAGGGAAAAGTTCGATTAAATAAGAAGATACACTTCTCTCTATTTGGGAGGTTCTTTACGAAGAAATTTTGCAAAGTTTCTTGGTTCAGAAAAAATTGAAAATAGAGTTCGTTAAATAGAGGGTCCTATATTGAAATACTTAAAATCAAGATTATTTTGAAAAGAAATTGGCTATGGGTTATTCTCTCATTTCAGTTACATTCATTATAATAAATTTGTAAGAAACCTTGCGACTTGCTTGAGGAAAAGACACACAGAATTATATTTTTATAAAAACCTGGTCAAGACCAGAAAAGCGTGAAGCTCTAATTAGACTATTCTCAGGATTTGAGTGGAAAACTAAGTGAGTTACGTTTACAGGATAGTCAGAGACTTATTTTTTAAAATTGAAGTATGATATTATTTCAGGAACAGAATTTGTTTTAAGATTAACATATCTCTTTAGTTTTTTGGAGTGCTTGAACGAGCAATTAAAAGAAGTTTTGCATTATTTATCAAACATATATGTAATGATAATGGACACGTTATTTATTTTTTTCTAACGAAAGTAGTGTGAGAGTCTTAATCGACTTATTAATACGTCAAAAGAGTACAGGGACTTCGAAGGATATCCTTTTTCAGCACAGGACAATACATTTAAGTTTGCCAATTCAGAAAGCTCTAGAGGCTAAACAAATTTTCTCGAGTAGTCAACTTATGCTCCTCTTTAACCCTTAGCAAAACTGTTGCACATAAAATGGTATTTTGGATGAAGAATGCCAAAGTAGATAACGCATTTGTAGGTGAGTTTTAGCTAAAAAAATATATTTAACTATCAATTTTGACCTCAGATTTAAAATAATTTTAAAAAATTACCTTACAATCTCCTTAGATATGGAACAGGAAAGGCTTAACTTGTACAAAACTGAATTTCGCAGTAATTTTACGATTAAACGAGAAAAATATAGTTAACTATTCAATTTTGCCTCAGGAATAAATAATTTCAAAAATTGCAACAGTCACCCTCAGATATGGCAGCTCTACCTATAAAGAATTGTGATTGTTTGTCGGTTTCTCAGCAAGCATTGCACAGCAGCTTGTTTCATTTTGAAGAACAGACGACAAACTCTAGAGCCTTTTGAACAGGCAGAGCTTTAACCCTGAGTGGGTAAAGTCCATAATTTAACAAAATTCTAAAACAAGGAAAAAATATGAGAAAGTAAAAACGGTTTTGCAGGTTATATAGCTAGGTCACGGGAATGTTTTTAAGACAGGGAAAAAAATATGGCTCAAAACGCCGATAGATGGCGTGGTACTAGCGACTTTGAGTGGAAATGAGACGAATTGAAAGACTTGCTCTAAATCCAATCCATAGTTCGGAGATTTAAAGCCGTGTAATATGTGATCAAGGATGTGGAATGCAGAAAGATAAAAGCTTTGTTGGAGGAGCTCTGCACGTGAACCAGGGAATCAGGTGACAATTGACTGCTACCCGCCTTGCTGAGATTGTAACTCGTGCAATGTTTATCCCCTGTGGTGGTGGTCATGTGGAACACATACTGCTGTAATAAACGTTTGGAGCATTTCATGCTCTTTATTTGCGTATCTTTCCTTGGCTTGATGCGTCAGCACCACTTGATCGGCTGTTTTTTAGGTTTTTTTCATTTCGTTATTTTTCCGGTTTTTTAGTGATTTTTTAAAGTTTTTAGGGACTTTCTGCCCACCCTGTATAACAATCCTGACTGTATCTAGACTTCCATCTTAATATAAATAAAAGTCATTTGTGGCTTATATCCACATCTCCTCCTAAACCAATGGACTGTATTCAAAAAATTTTGACACACTTATTACCCAATAAGACAAAGGAAGACACTATGAACTTTTTTCAAATCAAAAGTTAATTAAACAGTCAGATTAATTGAAAAACCGTTTTGCCATCCGTACTTGAGCAAATTCTCCGACAAAAAATATTTTCATACCATCTTCAGTTCAAAACTTTACCTTCTCAATAGTAACAATTTATATCTGAGACATTTTTCCTTCAATTTTATTAATTTTTAAGTTTAATAATTTTAATTACGATACAGAGATTTTGAAATAAAACAAAATTTATACTACTCGTTGCTAGGCAACAGTTAGAATTCTGAACTAATTTACCCTTTATTTTTGAAATTTCTACCTTATTTTTTATAAACATGTTTTTTATATAAGAAGAGAGTCAATCGTCAACTTTTAAAAACTCAAATCTTACTAAAGTTTCTAGTTAACTGGAAATTAAGCAAGATTTGTCATTTTCCGTGATATTTTCGAAAACATGTATTATGCTAAAAAAATTTTTACCACACACATAAAAAGTTTTAAAGATTAATTGATTCATGACACAACTTTATTTCCACTCAATTCTGACCCTCGTTTTAATAATATTTCAAAAAGAATTAGAAGTTAGTATAAAATTTACAATTTATAACACTTTTTTTTTATGTGAAGAACAAAAGTACACAAAGAACTGATTTGCTAGATCACTTTAGAAGAATCACTTGGATGAAGACAATTTTATTTTTTTATTTACTTCTATTCTAACGCTTTTCTTCAAATGAAAAAAGAATTTACTTGCAAATTTCCCAAATCGTCAATTAAAATCTTTCTTATAGTGCAAGATTTTGAACAAAATTTGAAGTACCTATGACCAATGAAATACTAATAACTTATGGAGAAAATTAGCTATCGTGCGGATTTTAAAAATCCGTACAGGTTCATCACTCATTTTCATCTTAATTAAAAAACAGACATTTCAGACGAGAAAAGAATTTCGGAGATTATTATAATTTTCCTATACAAAAGTAGTGTTTTTCATCAAAATATTAGACAGCGAAATATTTTAATCCCTAGCAACCACGCCGGGCGCAACATAGTGTTATTATAAAGTTCATTCTGACAAAGGTATGTCTTATTGAAACCACCCACCGTCCACGCACCTGCAATCATCCGCACTCCGAAGCTACCTGTCCTTATGTCACCAGATAAGACACGTCATTTAAAGGAAGGTGAGTCAAGCATGCGAGAGAAATCATTCGTCACCCTCAATGGCAGTGACAGCCTCCCACGCACACCCTGTCAAGCCTCCAGGGAAAGAAAAGGACAAGACAAAAGTCCGTTTGTCTCATCTTCAGCGTGTGAACTTACCTACAATGAAATGGAAATGTATTAAGCCTACAGCCAACACTGAGTAATGTGGTCGTGTTTACTGAAAGAACTTACTCCCTACTATTTTTTGTCCAGAAATAGACGGGATACGAAGACCCTCTCCGTGATGCTCCTGTAACAGTTGCTTTCTTTAATGCGAATAAGTTGCCATTATCAGACAATGTACGTGAGATAGTATACTAGTCACGAAGAACATAAACCCTAAGTCAGATTCTAGAAATATTGAAGTGGAACTGCTTTCTTTTTGGATGTCCTGTATATGAACAAACGAGTCATCCGAAAAATAAAATTTTGAGATTGTTGGTGAATTTTAAAAGGAATATACCTATGTCAGTATCCGGACAACACCGGAAGTTTATGCTGAAAAAAAGATGAAACAACACACAAATTGCATTGTATAAGATTTTTTTGCAAAATTATAATAAGGAATTTTACAAGCATTACCCAATGCTACAAAAAAGAATTAAAACAAAATCACTCGTAAGAGTCAAATTCATCATAGACCTCATTTTGACGAAGAACAAAGATTTTTTGGAATTTTTGGAAAAACTAAATAAATAAAGGTTCCATCACCGAGAAGAAATTCTTGACAAAATTATAATAAAATATTGATAAACATTTTTAAAGATGCCATGAAAAAATGATTAAAAAGAAATATATCAAAAGTCAGAATTCATCATAGACCTCATTTTGACGAAGAACAAAGATTTTTGGAGATTTGTTGGAAAAACTAAATAAATAAAAGGTTCCATCTTACCAGAGAAATTCTTGCAAAGAATTATAATAAAAATGTGCGACAAACATTTAAATTGTATGAAAATGATTAAAAAGAAATAGAGTATAAAAGTCAATTCTCTTAGACCTCATTTGACGAGAACAAAATTTTGGAGATTTGATTTGGAAAAACTAAATAAATAAAAGGATTCCATCACCAGGAGAGAAATTCTTCAAGATTATAATAAAATATTGCGCAAAACATTTTTAAATTGTATGAAAAATGATTAAGAAATAAGTATTCAAAGTCAGAATTCATCCATAGACCTCATTTTGACGAAGAACAAAGATTTTTTTGGAATTTGTTGGAAAAACTAAATAAATAAAGGATTCCATCACCAGGAAGAAATTCTTGCAAAATTATAATAATTTGCGCAAACATTTTTAATGTGTATGAAAAATGATTAAAAAAAAAGAAATAAAGTATTCAAAAGTCAAATTCATCCATAGACCTCATTTTGAGCACGAAGAACAAAGATTTTTGGAGATTTGTGGAAAACTAAATAAATAAAAGGATTCCATCACCGGAAGAGGAAATTCTTGACACAAAATTATAATAAAATATTGACACCAAACATTTCAGATGTATGAAAAATGATTAAAAAAAATAAGTATTCAAAAGTCAAATTCATCATAGATCATCTTTGACGAAGAACAAAATTTTTTTGGAGATTTGTTGGAAAAACTAAATAAGTCAAAGGGATTCCCATCACCGAGGAAGAGATCTGCCCAAAAATTATAAATAAAATATTGCTGGAAAACATTTTAGAATTGTATGAAAATGATTAAAGAATAATATTCAAAGAATCAGAATTCATCATAAGACCTCATTTGACGCAGTTTTGGAGATTTGTTGGAAAAACTAAATAAAATAAAGGATTCCATCACCGAGAAGAGAAATTACTTGCAAGTATAATCAAAATATTAACAAACATTTTAAATTGTATGAAATGATTAAAAAAGAAATAAGTATTCAAAGGTCAGAATTCATCAAATAGACCTCATTTTGACGAAGACAAAGATTTTATTGGAATTTTTTGGAAAAATAAAAATAAAGGATTCCATCACCGAAGAGAATTCTTGCAAGATTACAATAAAATTTGCGCGAAACATTTTTAAATTGTATGAAAAATGAATTAAAATAAATAGTTCAAAAGTCAAATTCATCATAGACCTCATTTTACAGAAGAACAAGATTTTTTGAGTTTGTTGGAAAAAACTAAATAAATAAAAGGTTCCATCACCAGAAGAAATTCTTACAAAATTATAATAAATTGGCTGCAAGGACATTTTAAATTTATGAAAAAAATGATTAAGAAATAAGTATTCAAAAGTCAGAATTCATCACAGACCTACATTTTGACGAAGGAACAAAGATTTTTTGGAGATTTAGTTGGAAAACTAAATAAATAAAGAGTTCATCTGAGCAAGAGAATGTCGCAAAATTATAATAAAATATGTGCAAACATTTTAAATGTATGAAAATGATTAAGAAATAAGTATTCAAAGTCAAATTCATCATATTACTCATTTTGACGAACAAAAAGATTTTTTTCAGATTTGTTGGAAAATAAATAAATAAAAGGTTCTCACGAGAAGAAATTCTTGCAAAATTATATATAAAATATTGCGCAAACATTTAAATTTATGAAAATGATTAAAAGTAAATAGTATTCAAAAGTCAGAATTCATCATAGACCTCATTTTTTGACAGAAGACAAAGATTTTTTTGGAGAGATTTGTTGGAAAAACTAAAATAAATAAAAAGGATTCCATCACACCGAGAAGAGAAATTCTGCAAATTATAATAAAATATTATAAAACATTATGTGTATGAAAATGATTAAAAGAAATAAAGTAATCTAAGTCAAATTCATATAGACCTCATTTGACGAAGAACAAAGATTTTTTTAGGAGATTTGTTGGAAAAACTAAATAAATAAAGATTCCATCACGCGAGAAGAAGACTTGACACAAATTATAATAAAATATTGCGCAAACATTTTTAAATTGATATGAGAGAATGATTTAAAACAAATAAGTATTCAAAGTCAAATTCATCACTTAGACCTCATTTCGACGAAAGAATAAAAGGTTTTTTGGTGATCTATTGGAAACTAAATAATAAAAGGTTCCCAGTACTGAGAAAATTCTTTGCAAGTTTGCCAAATGAAAGTGAAAAAATCAATTATAAATAACAGCATGTAATTTCATCAATTATTCAATTAATAGAGGTAGTTTAAAGTTGATGTCGGTATACCCGGACCCCAGTCTGAAGAGATGTCAAGCGATTCATTGCAGAAATAAGTACTGTAGAATTATCCAAACATTTTATTTCCTCTTAAAGTTACTTTTTATCTTAAATTAATGAGGTTCTTTGTTAAATTAATTGCAATACAAATTGTGTTGTTGTTACATTATTTTATTCATCAAACTACATTCTTATTGAGACAATAATAACCAAGGTCTAAAGCTGAAAAACAGCATTAACATGCATTTTATAGTTACAATACGGTAGATTATATTTTACATCAATATGTAGGCAAAACAAAGGTTTCCAAGTTTAAAATACATGGCAGATATCTCAGAAACATAAAAAGCTTTTATATAGAGAGTTAAATGATTTATCTGATCATTGCTGATGTCAAACTACTATTTATATAACAGCTGCTTTTCTTTTATTGTCTGAAATAAGTTGCCATTATTAAACAGTAACAAGAAGGAGATAGTAATAGTAGTCACGAGTATTTATGTCGAGATTCATTTGCAGCAATAGCGTATTATAGAAATCCAAACATATGTCTATGCAAAGTAAATTTTATTTCTTCTTTAAAGTTGTTTTATCTTAAATTAATGAGGTTCTGTGTTATTTACTTCAATAGTTTTTTTGTTTTACATTATTTTATTCATCAAAATACATCTTGATTGAGAAAATAATTAGCCAAAGCCCCAAATCTGAAAAAACGATTCGATTGCATTTGATAGCTAGCTGGGTGATTATATCTTACGTCAAATATGGACAAAATAAATGTTTTCAAGTCCTGTATACATGATAGGAACGTCATAAAACATAACAAAGGACAAATTTCTACAATTTGCACGGGTTTTACTAAAGAAGGTTAAATTTCATTATTCTCATCTTCTATGAATATTCAGCTAGTCAAACAGAAAGTTCAAGAATACACGTACTATATCGAAGAAAATAAACAAATCTTGAATCTGATCGGTACGACTAAGGAAACCGAGTTCGTAAGTCCAGTACCACTCATTCTAATTCATTACCTTGTAACAAATGAAGAAATACTAACTTGTATTACTATGCTGTGAGTAAACTATTCGGTCTTGGTTAATCCTCATGAACCTTTCGCGTTTTTCCAAATTCCAATGTTTATTAGTTCAGTTGACGTTACGTGGTTCACTTACCACTCATATCTTAATTCGCATCCTTGTAAGCAAATGAACAACGAAACGCCTTGTATTACTATGCGAGTAAACTATTCGTCTTGATTCAATCCTCAGTGAACCCTTTCCGGTTTTCCAATTCTCTGTCTCTTCTAGTTCTGAAGATGACGTTTGCAGTTTATTATCCACTCGTTATCTTAATTGCCTTGAAGCAAATGAAGCAGAAACTTTGTACTATGCTGACCAGGTAACTATTCAGGTCTTGATTCGAAGTACTCCTCAGTGAACCCTTTCGGTTTCCAAATTCATAATGTTTTACTGTAAGTTCTAGAAGCTGACGTTGTGAATTTCACTCATATCAATTCGTACCACTTGTAAGCAAATGAAGATAAACACCTTTATTATATGCTGTGAGTAAGTTACCAGTCTTGAATTATATCTTGGTTAACCCTTTGGTTTTTCCAAATTCACTTAATGTTTAGTGAGTTCTAGTAGCTGACGTTGCAATTTCGGTTTAGGAATATTATACTTTCGTTGAAGCCAATATCACCATTGGGAAATTTTCATAACGCCTCATCCATATATTCTTGTCTGTGAGTATTATCGGTACGTTTTGTCACTTTTTTTTAACCCCGCCTAAAATTGGAAAAAGCGTATTTCGCATTACATATTAAAAAGAACAATATTCTCTTTCTATAACTGATATGTATCTTTAGATGTGCAAGAGATTCTTAAGGCGTCACAGGTAGGATTTAAGCCTCGTTTGTGGTACGACTTCAGCAAAGGCAAGTGTAAAATTTTAAGTACGTATCATAAAAAGAATGAATGCAACCAGAACGTCATTACTCCATAAAATCAACTATTCAAATAGCACGGAATGAAACGCTAAGAAATAATGACATGTTATTAATAATATTATTAATATACGTCTTACGAAATATGCACGAAAACTATAAGAAAACTACCGAAAACTTATTCTTCGAGGTTAAGTTGTAAGCTCCATTCTAAATAATGGAATTAGTATCACCGATGCTAGTAGTCATGGCACTGCCATCAGCGTACCTGATTCGAAGAAAACAAAGTCAGAATGGAATAGGTTCAATTATTGTATAGCAACGGATTCGGAAACCTTCCTCGGTTTTGCGCATGCGCCGGGAGGAGTTATTTTCATCAAAATAGGGGAAAGTGAAGAATGGAAGGGTGATGTTTACATTTTACTGAGCGTGATCTAACAAAGAACTCCGGAAATGCTCTCATATGACTCATTGCCTGACACCCCTTTCCTGTGTAAAATCGTCCAAAAGTGGTAGTCTCGGAATCCATGGTCAGACTATAGGCTGTGGTACGAGTTGAGCAATCTTATCCTATGTAGCATTTGATCACGTTCATGTCATTTGTTTTCTGATTTGATAAGGAAATTCGTGTCTTCAGTCTTTCAGATCAGTCTCCTTTATTTTTGAAGTATGAATATCGTGTCTTCAGTTTTGAAGATCAATCTCCTTTATTTTTGAAGTATGAATATCATGTCTTCAGTCTTTCAGATCATTCTCCTTTATTTTTGAAGTATGAATATCGTGTCTTCAGTCTTTCAGAACAGTCTTCTCTATTTTTGAAGTATGAATAAGTGTAAACCCACTTAAATAGCTAAA
The DNA here is from genome assembly GCA_013235015.1 of Araneus ventricosus. Lineage (NCBI taxonomy): Eukaryota > Metazoa > Arthropoda > Arachnida > Araneae > Araneidae > Araneus > Araneus ventricosus. The sequence goes on along the minus strand of BGPR01026094.1, from coordinate 5,288 downwards.
AAGTTTTAAAATAATATAAAACTGTATATAACACCGAAATATTTTCCAACATAACCGATTTGTGCTAACATACTTTTCACACCCCACACTCTCTATAACAATTTCCATTTAGCATTTGAAAGCATATATCCTGCTTGTAATGATATTTTGAAGTGAACTGGTCATCTTTTAAGCATTGTTTTGAGGAATAAAATACAATAGATTAAAATTTTCTTGAAAAATGCTACTTGAATAGGGAAAAGTGTTTAAATGATCATTTCGTATAAAAATAATAACGATTCGTTTAAAAGTATTATAATAATTAAATAGCATTTCGTAAAATCGCAATAATAATTAAAAAACATTTCGTAAAATCGCGACAATAACTAAATAAAATTACTTAAAATCGCAATAATAATTATATAACATTTCGTAAAATTCGAATTATAAGCAATCTGAAAAATATAAGTTTATTTTTTGTTTTGTCTTAGACCCACATGGACCAGCCTATCCAACCGGGTGTAAGGCCTGCAACGTTCGGTGGGGAGAGAAAATATAAGCTGACATTTTTTTGCGTTCTAAAATAGCACACAAATCGTTTGTGCTTCACTGTTTCTAGCTAATAATTACAAAATATGTGGAATTTTGCCTTCGTATTTAAAAACAAAGGCTAATTTCGAAAAATAACATCAGTCAAAATTTTCAACTTGCCTCCATTTTGGAAGGTATCGACACTGATTAACTTTTGCACTCATGTTCACTTTTGTTACACGGCTGTAAGGGGCCGCCCACAAATGATGTCACGCTTGGAGGGGGAAAGCGGGTTCGTAAAATTGTGCCCGTTTGCGACAAGGGGGGGGGGGTAACAAGAAGTGTGACATCACACATTTCGATTAAAATAAAAACATTTAAAATCAGAAGATTAAATTTTAAAGTTATTTTGAAATTATCAGAATTTGTGGGTATTTTTTAATTGGTGCTAAAACAACTTTCATGTGATTTTTTCACTTATATTCCTTTCTTTTCGAAAAAAGCATTCAGAGTACGTTCTGAGAATACGGTAGCAGCAGAAATTCTTCACCGTTGGAAGAAAACTTCCCCCTGTCACACCTTTGAAATGTCCAACAAAAGATACTTCGTCCCACTTGTGTGAGTGGTAGAACTGGTAGTGGCACAAGCAGGTTGATCTTATTAAGGTGGGTTTTTTTTAAAATTCAGTCTGTTTAAGAGTAGCTGTGTTCATAAAGTAAAGATAAGATTTAAAGCAAAATATATCAAATTCCAAAATACTACTATTTTCAATTGCTCTTTTATATTAATATTTTATTACTATTGAATATTAATTAAGTTTTTTGTTGTAAACCTTAATCTTATTTCATACAAAATAAGTACACATATAATCATTATTATAGTTATTCTCACAAATGTCTCACAAATGTCAAAATACATAGTTAAAGTTTAAAAATAAAATTTGATATATGATCTATAACGTAGCGCTTTGTTTCTGAACTGCAAGTATATGTTTATGTAATATAGCGTGACGTGTGACAAGGGGGGGAGGGGGTACGGTAAAGTGTGACACTTTGTAACAAAGGGGGGGAGGGGATCAAAAATATTGAAAAAAGTGTAACATCATTTATGGACAGCCCCTAATATAATATTATTTTTATTTGTAAAGGGAAACAATACCAACACACAGCAACCAATGGATTTTGTGTATCGACAAATGTTGATAAGTGTCATCCTGGCTGGTCTTCTGCAGCCAGTTGTCTATTCCACCGTGAGGCTTGGTCAACTTTAGTAAAATTATATTGAGCTTAGCCCTAATGCTACAAAACCAGCAGACGGATATAAAAATAATGAAACCATTATTCTTTATTATCAGAGACCTACGCATGCCTACTCGATCGGAAATGTAATTCATATTTGCGTGTGAACTTATTCCGTCGTATTTATAATAAATGGATAGTAAACTCTTATGCACGCAACCAAAGTTGTTAAAAGAATTGGTTGTGCGAGTTCTTTCATCGGATCTCAGGCGCGATCACACGTTAGACTACTATTTTGGGCTTATCAATATTCGGAATGCTTTGATTCTAATGCGTTTGGAACACATGAAGGCCTTGCTGCAAGTCGTAAAGCTACACATTTTATGGAATTGGGTAATTGACAACGTTTGAAATACCACATATGCATGTAGCGCAATGATACTCTACATCTCATTAATATAATGGACTCGCAAATATGTTACTGAAGACAAAAATCTAAAAATCAGAAATGTATTTGAAATAAATACTCTTGCTTCGGGCAATAATTTATTTATTTTCGATTCGTTTTGTCGTTTCCCGAGTGCTTTAGTTTAAATCCCTCCGAGCGGCGCAAACGTCTTTTTCCGTTTTACATGTTCAGTTCAAAAGCTGATAGCACGCATTTATATTTATATTTTCATAAACAATCATCGATAAAGTATTCTTAAGATTTCAGAGATATAATTAAATACAAAAACGATCGATTTATTTGCTTTAAATGCCAACTTTTCTACCCTGATAGCTAAAAGTTCAAAATAATTGGGCGCTCAGAGGGTTAAAGATGGTACTGGTAGTAAGTAGACAGAATAATTATTCATAATGCTTTTGATCACTCATGGCATGTCGCTCACAAGGAAATAGAACGAAAATATAATTTTCTGTATAAAAGTAACTTATAACGTACATCATATAGAAATTTAGCATTCAAAATGAGATATAAAAATTATCTGCAGTGATAGATTAGCAGGATTACATCTATATATCTAAAATAATTGCCAAAAACTAAAGAACGACTCCCCCAGCCTCAACAACTGAATCGATTTCGCAAATTTATTTCGCCGCTTTGCAAGTACAGCTATGGGTTGTTAATATTGTGGGAGAATCAATCTGATCGCTGAAGAAGGCTAGCATCTTTCAAATCTGCTGTTTTCACTATTAATGCATGATAGCTGCTTAGGAAAGGCAACTCTCATCCTACTCAGAAGAAAAATTGATCCCTAATTTTTGATTTGCGAGCTTTTCATCCCCAATAGGAATAGAGAAAAGTCATTTTAAATTTTGAGTTGTGAGCTTTGCATCCCCAATAGGAATAGAGAAAAGTCATTTTAAACTTATTTATTCATTTTCTTCCTATGCAATAATGCAAAATCTACCCCGCCCTGGCCGAAGCTGCACGGTGAGACTGACAACTATCTGCCAAAAAGCAGCCCCATCCAGTACACAGCGCAGGACGACACTTGTCGACACACAAAATCCACTGGCTGCTGCATGTTGGTATATTTTCCCTTCACAATAAAAATAATATTATATTACAGCGCCATGTAACTCCAGAGCATAAACTTAAATTACAAAAATTTTCAAACACCTAAGTTCAAAAGTTAATCAGTGTCTAGACGTCTCAAAATGCAATAAGCAACTTCAAACTCAAAATCGAACTTTTCTGACTTGTATAGAGGAACATCTTGAACTCTATGTATTGGAGTCGAGATTTCGAAGGACAATAATAGATTTTCGAAAACAAATAATGGTTAAAAGATATGATACGAAAATCTTTCTGAGTTTAATTGCGCAATATCATCCAAAGCTCAATAAGAAAAACTCAATAACTATTACGGAAATAATGAATTAATTAATTTCTTGGATAACTAGACATTTTTCGCTGTTCGAAACTGCCTTAAAAGCCTTGCTAACAAATTGATAGCGTGACTCACTTAACTTTTTTCCATACTTAAAGTGGCAATCCATCTCTTTTGCATTTTAACCTTTACTGCAGGCAAGATATTTCAGGCAAGATATTTCGCTTGCTGTCTATAAATTTCCTATTCATTGCATGCTGATTGAAAGACGGGGGGCATACAAGTGAATGAATTAGGGAGATGATTAATATATAGATAATGTGAGGAAATTTTTGAAAAACATACTAAGTGTTGAACATTAATTTAATACATAGTAAGTTTAACGAAGACCATTTATGTATGTAAGACCATTTTCCCTTTGAACATACACTTAGCAATCGACCCACCTAGCGGTAGTGAAAACTAAGAATGCATTTTTTTGTTTTTTAAATTATTTCAGATGAAGAAGCAAAAAAGAATTTAGGGTAACAAGACTGTATTGTCTTATTATCCCCTACACTACGCAACGAGATTTCCACTTATTTTATCATATCACTACAAGGAACCAAGCCCACAATTCATAGTCCATTGGTGGAAGAGCACCCTATCCAGAAAACTCTCAAGACGAAATACAGATCATTTAATCACATTCCTGGCGACTAAAGAAGACCTAATTAAAAGTCAAAATACAACACCGTCACATACTCCAGCCTAGAAATAGATACATCCAAAGATTCACCTTCCGGAACCAGACATTCGATGAATACCATGTTGTGCAGCAGAGCACACTAGCTTAAGAACAGCAACCAGCCGCCACCAATTCTTCCGTAATTCAATCGAAAAATTCACCCTTCACATCACTGCCAACCCTTGAGTAACAATTCCAGCGATCCCTCAGTATAAATAACAAGACAGAACAAAAAGAACAGTCCAATGATTTTTAGGATGGTTGCGACAATTTTCATCAATATAACCGGTGGTAATACGTTATTCAATTCTTCTTTTCATCGCATCGAACACCACTATCAGCCCCGAATCATGGAGCTGCAACTGTATGAAACAATGTAACTAAAGGAAACATTCAACTCTTTCACTGCACTCAAATATGATAACTCCGCTTGTAAATATTTTATATTATACTCGGATTGTAATCCTCTATATGCTTTTTATTTTATTCTTCTTTGTTCATGTATAATTATATTCCCTTTCAAGAGTTTTTATATCTAATGATGTTTTTTTTTTTTGCTTCTTCTTTTCAATAAAGTTTCACACATACTCATCCAACATACAGGGAGCGGTATAGGCTTCGAGTTCGGGGGTATGCTGTGGTGTTATGTTATGTACTGTACTCTTAGACATAGTACAGTACATACTCTTAGACTGAGTAACGCTTAGTTTACTTTCAGAGTTTTGTTTTTCCAAATTAGAAGACATTAACACACACGTTTTTAAAAGACCATATTCATTTCGACCATCCAGTTGAGCACCTTACTTACTCTTAGACTTAGTAACGCTTAGTCTAAGAGTAAGAGAGTTTTGTTTTTCCAAATTAGAAGACATTAACACAAACGTTTTTAAAAGACCATATTCATTTCGACCATCAACTTGCGCACCTTACTTACGCTTAGACTTAGTAACGCTTAGTTTACTTTCAGAGTTTTGTTTT